>QANZ01052871.1:21701-47597 GCA_003254925.1 Chamaecrista fasciculata | reverse complement strand
AATAGGCTAATTTATAATTAAAAGTTTAAAATATAGATATCAATTGACATAATCAATGCCGAAATTAAAGGGATTATATGAAATTTCATTGATTAAATATTTTTTATATTGTGGTAGTTGATGTAAATAGGTTCGAAAAATTAGGAATATAGATAATTATCCTAATTTGCATTAATTAAACTTCAGAAATTATTCAAATTAATTTCTTTTTCGAAATTAATTTACTTTTGATTTTTTAAATTGTTTTTGCTGACATGGCATCACATGAGAACCCCAGAACTCAGTTTTATAGTTATATATAGATTATTTTGTGCTCTGAATTTTAACCAATAAATCTTTTTAAATTATTTATAACATACAAGAAATTTTGTGTGAAATTTTCATTCACAACCCTGATTGTCAGATAACAAATAAATTTATTAACTAAAATATCTGTAAACTACATGACTTATGAAGAAAATCCCTATCTAGTTCTAACTTTGACTAATGATTTCTTTGAGTTAGAGATCATTGATCAAAATTCAAAGAGCTTTTTTGGCATTTTAACAGAAACAAAATTTTTAGAAAACTTGATTTACGGAAATTTGCCGCATGAAATGGACATAATATTTGTTTCAAGCGAGGAAATTGGTTAGTTGAATAAAATAAAGTGACAGTGTAGGAATTGGTTCTATTCGAGATCCATATGAAAATTTCTCATCCCAAACTTTATCATTGAATACATTAAAACGAATCCCACAGGTAATTTTATGAACAGATTTGTTGACCATTTTGATTACTAAAATCTACTTTAAGATTCTCACTTCGCATTCAAGGAAGAATCTCAAAAGTGAATTTAATAATCAAAGCATTTAATCTTTTTAATGTTAAAAAGATTAAGATCTTCTAAGATCTTCTAAGATTTCAATGTTAAAAATTTCTTGAAGGGAGTGAAATAAATATGTAAATTTTATTTTTTTAAATTATTCAAAAATCATTATATAAGCTATTTTAAAAGATTGAGATGGTAACAAATAAGGTATCAGTCATTTTATTATTATCTATATTCGTATCTCTTCATTTTATTTAATATTTATACCTTACTCGTCTCCAATAATTTAGTATCTATCATATTCGATATTTGGCATCTGATAAGTACTTAAAAATAATAAATATAACATAGATATCTTAATTCAAAAATTGAATATATTTGCCTATCAAAAAATTGAATATATTTTGATATCAAATTCTTAATATTCGTTAATCAAAATAAAATAATTATAAATATAATAAAAAATACATAAAACATTTATAATATAAGTGTCGGATAACAAATATTTTAACTATTTATTTATTTTAGACGGATATCAAATAATGAAATAATATTCATATTAATTCGATACCTGATAATTTCTTTTATTATCAATATCATACCTAATATCTAATAAATATCAAATATTTATTGCGAGAATTCAAACAAATATTCAGGCAAAAAAAAAACATTATGGATAATTACCCAATTTACCATCCATCCTTAGTCCAAAGTCAAGTCAATATTGAAGATAGAGAATTTTAGAATAAAGTGAATAAACATAGCTGGATGACTTATGTTCAGGCCAAAAATAAAATAGCAGGATGACTTATGAGGGATTGAGGGCTATGACCTAGTGTTTCATAGTCAATTAGTCATGGTGTTCTTTAATAAATTAACAAGTACTCCTTCTCTCGCACAATATCAGCTTTTTAAAGTAACTACATACATATTAAGGAAATGATTAATTTTTCTAGAATGAAGAGAAATTTGAGTTGAAAGATTAAGGGTGTGTTTGGATTAGAAGTATGTAATAAAATGGTAATGAGAAAATTATGTAATGAAAATGGTGTTTGAATTAGTTTGAGATGTAATGAAAAAAATAGGATGTGAAATTATGAAAAAGGGTATGTAATGATTGTGGTTGATTTAAATAAATATATGGGTTTTTTTAAATTGTATAGGGGTAGAATTGATAATTGATTATAGAATTAGATAGAAATAAAAAAAATAATATTTTGACTTTTTGACTGTGGTGGTTATGAAATGAAATTATTATGAAATTGTCTCGGAATTTGTGCTAGAGGTGAATATTTGTAATGAAGGTTGGAGTAGTTTTATGTAATGAAATGAAAGGACCAAAATGTAAATAACATGAAAATTTTTAAAAACCAACCATTTGGTCTACGATTTTATATAAATTGAACGAATCGGTCCTTACGAAAGTGAAATATATCTCTCGACCCGTAAAAAATTGCATTCATCAACGATTGGGTTTCTATATTGCAAACTTTCCTCCAAAAAATAAATTGAAAGACCAAAATGTTATCCACGAAAAAAATGTAGGAGCAAAAATTATATATTAATCAAAACGGTTTGTCTTTTTGCGGGTAATAATTGTTGGAAAATCACAGAGCGGCGCGCAGCGAAAGCAAAATAATAATAAAATCCAAAATTTAAATACACGAAGCTCATGTGATTTTCAGCCAGGATCCGCTATATAAATTTATACTAGAAGAAGGAAAAGAGTTTTACCAAAACAGTCGGTGCTTTGAGTTCGCGAGTCTGAGAAGTCCACTCCGAGTGTCCTTCCTCTGCCGGTGATCCACACGAGCAGTTTGGCAGATGCCCAGGTGCTAGCCTCCTTCACTTCTTCCCAAGTGAATACAGGAACTCTATCTACGGTTCTTGAAATTCAAGAACTTTTCTTGAACTTCAAGACTAAAGTTGGTGCCTAAAACCAAGAACCACCTTCTTGGTCTCACACAAAAACCCTAAAGTTAGGGTGCAAGTCGAACTTAACAGGGTGTTTTATTGATGGCATTAAAACTTAAGATTTTAAAAGGGTTCAATTTAAAATTCAATTTTGGTTCAATTTTAAATCTAATTTTAAAATTAAACGAGTGTGCCAAGTGTTTATCCCCATGTATCATATACATATAAACACATGCACGAATTTTGTATCTCATACAAAATCCTACGCTCGTATCGTATACGTGGTTGTGCGTAAAATTAAAACACTGCATGTTAAAATCGCACCCTAAGCATACATCTAGCGCCATTTGCATCACATACAAATAATCTAAATGCATAAAAATAACCGTGTTTAGATATGGCCCATCTACCCTAAATTCCCTCAAGCCAATGAGAGAATTTTTCTAAAAAGAAAAATAAAATTACATTGGCAAACCTCATTTACATTGAGGTGAAAAAGAAAATAAAATTACATTCAGAATTTAGAGAGACGACACGCAGGCCGTATTTATCAAAAATACCTAGAGCCATATCCAACACCACACTCATACATGAACAATTCACATATTTAAATATATATACACCGCTATCATACAACACAAAAAAAAAACGATTTTTAATTGTGTTCAATTAGGGTTTGTGCAATTTAACATGCCTTCTTGAAAAATAAGAGTCTTGCATCAAAAATCAAGAATTCAAGAATCATATTCAAGAACTCGAATTTTTGACCCAAAATTTACAAATTCATAATTATAAAATTTCAGCCACCCTACAATATTATAATTAAAACAATTTTAATTAAAATATATATATATAGGGTTTCGACCAAGACCCAAAATTTCAAGAAAAATTTTAAACCAATCCAATTGATTTCCCTATGTATCAAATACATAAATTTGCACCAATTTTAATATTAGGTTCGAAAAACTCATGTGGTCGATTTTCGCAAAATTCAAGAATACGAATGAAAGCAGTAAACACTCAAACATACATCTCATGTATATCACAAAAATTAGAATAAACACAAGATTAGCGTGGCTTTGATACCACTGTTGGAGAATTATAGAGCGAGCACAGCGGTAAAAACAAAAAAAACTTTAAAATCGCATATACTCTATAATTCCCTTCCAGGATCCACTAAATGCGTTTATTCTAGTAAGAGAAGAGGTATACCTAAAAATCAATCGGTAGCTTTCAACTTGCGAATCCAAGAAGTCCACTGGAATGTGTCCTTCCTCTGCCGGTAATCCACACGAGCAGTTTGGCAGACACCCAGGTGCTAGCCTCCTTCTCTTCTCCAAGAGAATACGGGAACCAATCTACGGTTCTTGAATGCTCAAGAACAATTCTTGAACCTTCAAGAAAAGTGGCGCACAACTCACACACAAACCCCAAACCTTTTAGGGTTTGATCACACCTTTCTCTCTCTAAGAAAATACTCGACTTTTCTTTCTCTTTTGTGAAGAACTCGACTTTCTCTCTCTAGATTAGATCAAGTCGAATTTCTCTAGTCTCACTAAAATGAATTAGGCGACTTTCTCTAGTGTGAATGTTTAAATAGAATTATATTCCTAAAACCAGGGAATTCACAAATCTCATTAGAGAATCCCTAAATTGGTGAATATAATAATTTTGCAAATAATTAAGGAATTGATAATTCTAATTAGGGAATCCCTAAATCAGAGAATTATCAAATTATAAAATTATAAGATTACATTAATATTATAATTTAGGACTTGAATTCTTAATTAAAATATTACATTAATATCTTAATTTGAATTCAAAATGCAATCTTGAGATTTAAAATGCAAGATCAAATCTTGCACTTGGCCCCCCAAGAATGCGCCATCTCCCTCCTTATTTTTAAGGAATTTAATAAATCAAAATAACAACCCTAACTCTTAGGAAGTTATAACCAACTTATCAATTCCCTAACAATATTGAATTAAAATATTACCCTAATATCTTAATTCAAAATTTGAATCTTGAAATCAAAATCAAATCTTGAATTCAAATTGAAATCTTGATTCTAATTAACAAAACAATTTTATTGATAAAAAACAAGAAGCATGAGTCGCCACCCTCCTTCCTTGTTATCCTAATATTAGAGAATTTAATAAATCAATAATCCCCTAACTTTTAGGAAGCTTATTTAATTTATTATTCCCTAATATTTTAAACAAGAATTTAATTGTAAATAGATTAATCAAATTAACTATTTAACAATTAATATATTTAAACTTGTCTAACAAATTTAAATATCATAAACGTAGATATTATTTAAGACAAGACTTCATGTCCTAAGACATTCAACCATGTCTTAAATCGTGTCACTAAAGTGACTCACGGATTAAACCCTAATTCGTGTCCCATTATGGTATCTTGATCCTGCTCGTGTGTGACCCAGCAGGCCTCACGTGAAGTTGGCAGCAAGCCATCTCTATGACTTACAAGTCGAGAGCGGACTCTAGCAAGCCATCACGACTACCCAAAACACGTGAGTTATCGCTTTAACATTAACAACTTAACCTTAGTACCACCTTGTCATAATCCCTATTGTCACACGATATTTTGGTCATGGATAAGGCATGGGAAAATCATCCTTATTCCAAACCACAACTTTCTCGATTCCTTGAGTTAGTCCCATTTCCCTGTGTGGCCACACATTCCTTGGACAGACTCATCAAGGGGCCCAGTCAAATATCTCTCATCTTAATGAGGGACAAAATTCCTTCTTGGTCAACCACATTTCTCAGCACGGTAAACAACCAAACTCGTACCTAGCCTGTATGGCTACCCTGTTACGGGCAACGTTGGACTAGGCCAAAGTTCGACATCTACAACGCTGGAATAGTCAAGACCTCAGGTCTAAGGGCATCGTGACAGGTGTACAGGAGAGACTAGCTTATGATTAAACCCATGCAGGACTCTCCGGGTCGGTCCAACAATTTGTAACCCATTACATAATTGCACCATGACTCTCGAGAAGCATCACATGCGTGTATCTCTATACACCGAGGTCATGCTGGTCTTAGTTCATTCACGTTCCCACGAGAATGATCGACCAGGGACAATTTAGACTAATTATCACATAATTAATCAAGGACTGTTATCACAGTAAACATGCTAATAATATGATAACGACATAATTTATCATTTATAAATTAATCAAAATAATATGTTCAAACAAACATATATATAAAATGATTGGCCCTATGGCACAATCTCCATCAGACTTGTTATCAGGTATGGAGTTAATCAGGTGATGAAAGACTTAAACATGATTCAGTGTTTTGTTGCTTGTGTTAATTTGATGGTTTAGTATTAATGCTTGATCTTGAGTGTGAATGCTATAATCACTTCTATTTATGCATGTTATTATCTGTGGATTATTGAGACGTTAGAATTGTGTATTTGTCTTATAAATTGTGGTTAAGTGGGATCTCGTATCCTACTGAGAATTTCCCCAGTTTTGTGTGCAGGGAAAGGAAGGAACTGGCAGAAGTGCAACTGGTAGCTTGTCTAAGGGATTCTCAACAGTCTATGGGGGAATTCTTATTTGATTTAGCTTCAATTTAGTATGACTTTTTATCATCTTAGTAACCGTTGTTTGTATTGGGCCCTACGTGGCTCGCTGGAGGCCGAGCCTCATGTTTTTCTATGCTAGATTTCTTCCTTCCAGCTCGAGTTGTAGGTTAGTAGTGCAAGTTTTTTAATTGTTTGCACTTTCGTTCAAGGCTATGTAACTGTCAGGCCAAAAAAAAAAAAGGCTATGTAATTGGAATCCTTACATGTATTGTAAGTTTAGTTCTTAATTTAATTAGGGACGTCACAACAAGAGTAGTTATGAGAGCGTCTTATTTTTTTTTTTGGCCAAATAGGAGAGCATTTATCTATTTTATTATATTTATTAATTATTATATTACATTTTTTAAGAATCATATTGTATCCTTCAATCGACAACTAGAGACTAACCCTTTTTAAGAGATAGAGATCAATCGACGTGAGTTTCGCCTCTATCAACAAAGCCTTTCCACAAAAACGATCATGATTTAGATCAAACCCAGAATATCAAGCACTCAACTATCTATCAACATTGAAAGACTTTGTTGGTTATTATATTACATTTCAGCTGCTATATAATATCTACATCTACATATTCGTAAATTGCTAGGTGATCGTCAATGATTAATAATGTAATAATAGTAACTGGTAAGGATAAGATTACAAATAGTTTAATATAAGGATCATATTATATGAAATTAAACCATGAGGACTAAATTATTATTCTAGTAAAACCATAGAGATTTTGTTGGTTTTGTCCGCGTATGCCTCTTTTGGGTGTTACTCTTCTGAGGTGAGAGCTTTTTTGTTTTTGTTTTTGGCATATTCTAAGGTGAGAGCTAGTCAGCTAGAATTGGGTGATCCTTTCTTTTTTTTTTTTATATGTATTTTTTTACTCTTTTGTTTATGTTTTGTCTTGTTTGGACTTGATTTTTTTTCCTGTTTTGTTGGGCTCTTGGTAGCTTTGTTGGGGCTTGGCTCCTTTGTTTTTTTTAATGAATTTTTTTTGGCCTATTTCTTAATGAAATATTTCAAGTAAAAAAGAATAAATAAAAAAATATCTCTATTTTCAATTGCTTTACAGCGGTAGCCCTTTATGTCTTATTCTCTATTTTCAATTGTAGATCTGAAGTTTATTTACGGTGTTTTTTTGTTTTATCATCTTTCTATCTTTCATGTCGAATATATGATATTCGAATCTTCACCCCTTGATTAAATAATCAATTAAGAAATCATTAGGTCATGATTCAAGCACATTATCATTTTATCTATTGGTTAATTCTCACTAAATTTCAGTCTATCATAATGGGATCTACTGTCATTTAGTATCAGATCCACACAGAACTTTTCTTCTGATATATTTGTAAAGTTGCAATCATGATTGTTCAATCAGCTAATATTAGGCCTGTCAATAAGTAGTGAAGAAAATGCTCAAAATTGGATATAGAAGCTGAGTAAAGCAAAGTGAGTCCCTTTTGTAGTTCCATGCCAAAGCACATGATGAGAGTGATACGCATATTGTGATAGTCACTAAACATATAACAACCGTTTGCACAACCGTCATTATATACAGCACAACCGTCATTATATACAGTGTCCGGAGCAATATAGTGACAGTTTTCACAACTGTTGGGATGATCGTCGATAGTGAAACTTTAGCAACGGTTATAACCGTCGCTATCTGCTAACTAAAGCTACACACTTGTCACCTATCTAGCAACGGTACCGTCATTATCTAACGACGGTTTTAATCGTCGCTCGATATGTTTTTTTATTTCTTTTTTATAAATTTCATTACTTTCTAAATCTTATTTGTCATTACCAAATTTGTTAATTAAAATTAATCTAATCCTCTAAAATTATAGATTCAAATATCAAAAAATAAATTGAAAATACTCTTGAAAGTTTCATAAAAAAACCAAATTTGTCATTAAAATTAAAACATTACAAAAGTTTTAACATAATACATTACTCTGGCCTTGGTGAGTCCGTGGGGCCCAACTCAGCTAAACTTAGAAGTACCTAATATATGACATACATTATATGTCTTCAATACCAAATATAAATATATATGCATAATCCTATCATTTCAATATTAAAGAAGTGATTTCGTGGAGCGACGGTTTAATGACAAATTTGGTTGACAATAGAGATACATGCAATAGAGATATATGCATAATCCTATCATTTCATGTACCTCTCCTATCATTTCAAACTTAGAGAATCTTAAGTCTTAATGCCGTCGCTAAAACGCCCTGTCGAAATCTTGTTCATCGTGGAGCGGTGATTGCCTACGCGACACGTATCTGCCTTGACCTTGAGGAGACACGGGTGAATGGGAGTTTCAACACGACGCCCGTTGAAATCTTGGTTCTTTGAATACGGTGATCGCCTACGCGACACGTATTGCAGTTGGGCCTTGATGATATGGGGTTGGGCTTTGGCCTCGTTGTTTTGAGTCTAGCCATTCACATGTTTTACCGTGTGACTTAATGGGGTTATCAAAACGGTTTTGGACCTCAAGGCATTAGATGGGATAAACATGCCATAATAAGTATCATGAGATGATACAGTCCCATAAGGATCTAAGAGTCACATAGAGATGTGATTGGTAAGGAGTTACCTACCTAAATAACCAAAGGGTGCATGATCGCCTATGCGACGGTAAACTTTGGTGAAATATGGGTCTTAGCCACTAATAATAAATTTCACTGGGTTTTATAAAATGGTGGATGTTTATTTTTCCTGCTAATTAAACTTTTCATATCTTAGTAGTAGAATCAATGGCAACAAATTATAGTTCATCACTATCACTGCGATCTGTCCTTGAGAAGGACAAGTTGTCTAGGACAGAATTCCTTAACTGGTATCGTAATTGAGAATTGTTCTCACCCAAAGAAGGAAGCTGCTGACTTCCTCGACTGGTTTTGTAATATGAGATTTGTTCTCACCCAACCAAGGAAATTTTGTGTCCTAGAGATCCCTCCCCTGAAGAGCATGCCAAGGACGTGCCAAGAGTTCAAAGAACTGCTTGGAGAAGCATTTCAATGACTCTGTGGACGTTAGTTGCCTTGATGCTAGCCACAATAGTTCAAGGAGTTAAACAAGGGAATATTGTCGGCTGTTGAGATGGTCACACATCTCAAGGAAGCGTTCCAGAATTAGGGGAAAGGGAAGGGCAAAGGAAAGAGGAAAGGAGACGCCGAGTTTGGTGAGACCAAGCCAGCGGGTGAGCCTAACCCACTACCTGCCAAGAAGGCAAGGCTTTCAAAGGATGCAATTTGCCTTTTAAGAAATTGCAAATTGTATTTGGAAGATCAAAGAATAAAAGGAGAGATGAGATCTCTACTTCTGGTATCTTCGTTATAGACGTTCACTTGTCTACTATAACCGCTTGTGTATTAGATACAACATGTGGTTTTCACATTTGATGTGAAGGGTCTTAGAGACAGTAGAAAGCTGGACAGAAGCGAGATGGACCTACGAGTGGGCAATAGAGCAAGGGTTGCTGCTGTTGCTGTAGGAACATGCGAGCTTGTTTTGCCCTCTGGGCTTAACCTATTGTTATCATGTACCTTCTTTAAGGTTCAAACAATGCTTCTCTTTCTTATTTGATAAGGAAGGTTTTGCATGTGTTAACTGAAAAGAATGGTGTTCAATTTATTAAGATGATGATTATTTGCTTATGTGATTTGCAAGATAATCATTGCATCTTGAAATTTGAACGTTAACACGATAACAATATCTATAACAATGATACAAAAGGATTAAGATTGGAGAATCTAATCCTACATACCTTTGGCATTGTCGTTTAGGCCATATAAACGAGAAACGCCTAGAGGAGCTCCATGGAGATGGACTTCTAAGCTCATTTGATTTTGAATCATATGATGCTTGCGAATCTCGCTTACTTGGAAAATGACAAAGGCGCCTTTCACTGGCTACAGTGAGAGGGCATCTGACTTAATGGGGATCATACATAATGATGTATGTGGACCCATGAGTACCCAAGCTGAAGGTGGTTACTCTTACTAGCTGCTTCAATAGGTTTGACTTGGGCTACCTATTAAAGCATAAGTCGGAGTCTTTTGAAATAGAGAAGAAATTCAAAGTCCTTCGCTCCGATCGAGAAGACGAGTATTTGAGTCAAGAATTTGTTGATCATCTTAGAAGTTGTGAGATGGTCTCACAACTTACCCCTTCTGAAACCCCATGGGGATGGTGTTTCTGAGAGGAGGAATCGAACTCTATTGGATATGGTTCGATCTATGATGAGTCAAACTGATCTTCCGCGATCCTTTTGAGGATATGCTTTAGAAGCTGCAGTGTTCACACTAAACCGTGTTCCGTCTAAGGCAGTTGAGAAGACACCATATGAGATACGGATGGGAGGAGTCCCATAATGTCTTATCTCAAAATTTGGGTGTGAAGTTTACGTTAAGCAAACGATAAACTATCTCCCAAAAGGTGCTTGTAGGGTACCCCAAGGAAATGAGGGGATACTATGTTTACTGACCATCTGACAACAAAGAGTTTGTAGTCAGAAGTTGATCTTCTTAGAGAAGGATCTTGTTTCCAAAAGAAACAGTGGGAGTAAGGTAGATCTTGAAGGAGTTCAAGATCCACAAAGCACTTCAGAGGCGCAGACGGAAACTAGAGAAGAACCACAAGGTGTTGTGGAAGCTCCTCCAATGACACAAGGACCACGAAGTTCTGATAGAACACGTTTTCAACCACAAAGATGTGGATCTTTGGTGACTGAAAATAGGGATGTGTTGCTCATGGAGCGTGGTAAACCTACCACCAATCAAGAAGCTATCATCCCAACTCTGAGAAATGGGTTGAAGCCACGAAGGCTAAAGATATAGTCCATGTATGACAACAAGGTATGGACCTTGGTCGCTTCACCCGAAGGGGTAAAACCCGTAGGGTGTAAGTGGGTTTTCAAAAGGAAAAACCGACATGGATGGCAATGTCAACGTCTTCAAGGCTAGGACAATTGCAAAGGGTTTTACGCAACGTCATGGTATTGACTATGACGAAACCTTTTTCCCCTATTGCAATGGCCAAGACCATTAGGATCCTCTTTGCCATAGTCGCATATTATGACTATGAGATATGGCAAATGGATGTCAAAACAGCATGGAAGGCTGCCCGAGGATGTGTGCGACACAACCTGAGGGGTTTGTATGTCCAGAAGAACCAGTAAAGGTGTGCAAGCTTTGCAAATCCATTTATGGATTAAAGCGAGCATCACGGAGTTGGAATCATCGTTCTAATGAGGTAGTCAAAGGAGTTTGGCTTCTCACAAAACACTGACGAGCCTTGTGTTTACAAGAAGGTTAGTGGGAGCACAATTGTGTTCTTGGTGCTTTATGTCGATGACATATTGCGCATTGGAAATAATGTTCCAACCTTAGAGATTATGAATCTTGGTTTGGAAATCTTTTTAATGAAGGACTGAGAAGCTGCCTATATTCTAGGCATTAAGATCTATAGAGATAGATCTGGTAGGCTTCTTAGATTGAGTCAGAGTACGGACTTGGATGAGGTACTGAAGGGGTTCAGTATGCAAGACTCCAAGAGGGATTCATGTCGATGAATCAAGGATTGACCCTGAGCAAGAAACAGTGTCCCAAGACACTGTTGGAGATTGTGCCCTATGGCCAATCATTTTGTATGTGTGAACATACTGGTTGACTAATTTATGGATGATAAATTGAGTCGTTATCATATTATTAGCATGTTTACTATGATAACAATCCCTGATTAATTATGAGATAATTAGTCTAAACTGTCCCTGGTCGCTCATTCGAGTGGGAACTTGAAATGAACTAAGACCAGCATGACCTAGGTGTATAGAGATACATGCACTAGATGCTTTACGAGAGTCATGGTGCAATGAGTAAGGGGTTACAAGTTGTTGGACCGACCCGGAGAGACTTGCATGGGTTTAGTCATAAGCTAGCGTCTCCTGTACACTTGTCACGATAGCCTTAAGAAAGAGATAATTTTGTGAGACAAAATTTCGCCTAGTTCTTCCTAGAGAGAGAAGAAAATCGCCAAGCTTGAGTTTTAGAGAGAGAAAGTCGTGTTCTTCTTTTAGAGAGAGAATATTGACCTAAACCCTAAAACACCTAGCGTCTTGTGTGTTTCTTGCGCCACCTATCTTGGAATCAAGAACTGTTCTTGGTTCTTCAAGATTCATAGATAACCGTTCCCGTTTTCACTTGGGAAGAAGTGAAGGAGGCTAGCACCTGGGCATCTGCCAAACTGCTCGTGTGGATCACCTGCAGAGGAAGAACACTTGGAGTGGACTTCTCAACTCGCGAATCTATTTGCACCGATTGAATTATGGTAAATTTCTTTCTTTAACTAATATAAATGTTGATAGTGGATCCTGGAAGGAATCATAGGGAAGCCAAAAATTTTAATTTACCGTGTTTTCCGCTGCGCCGACCCTATGATTTCCCAACAGACACTTGTTGAGCAAGGGCGCATGAGTGGCATCCCTTATGCTTCGGCAATAGGATCCATCATTCTTGTACTCGACCCGATGTGTCGTTTGCCCTGAGCGTGACAAGCCGGTTCCAACGAGACCCTGGTGAGAATCATTGGACCGCTGTCATAAGCATCCTTGAGTACTTAGGAAGAACTAAGGATGAAATCTTGGATTATGGTGGAATTGATGTGTAAGGGGTTACACAGGTACCCGTTTTCCAAAACCTACCAAGATAAAATCGCAGTATGGATACGTGTTTCTCCTGAACGGTGGCATCGTGAGTTGGAAAGAGTTTCAAGCGGAGCACGATTGCTGATTCTACAACAGAGGGTTGGTCGCGTGGAGACGCAGACCGTAAAACTATTGTCTGAGGTGTGATTGGTGGTCACCCTGTGGAGACAGGAAGACACCAAACGAGAAGGGGTTCCTCACTGATGTTCCGACAGTGATATATATATATATACACTCAGACATGATCACCTAGAGATGGTGATATCAAGATATGAAAAGTAGCAGACGAGGATGATTCCGATCCTCTTACGAGATCCCGAGCACAGGACTTACATGAAGAGTCATGTAATGTCAGATGGAGATTAGACACATTAATGGATGTTCCTAGAGTAGGAACAGTTGGATTAATGATTGTATCTAGTGCAAGTGGGAGTCTGTTGGAGATTGTGCCCTAGGGCCAATCATTTTATAAATATGTTGTGAACATATTGATTAATTTATTGAAATAAATTAATGGTTATCATATTATTAGCATGTTTACTATGATAACAGTCCGTGATTAATTATGAGATAATTAATCTAAACTGTCCTTGGTCGCTCATTCAAGTGGGAACTTGAAATGAACTAAGACCAGCATGACCTCGGTGCATAGAGATGCATGCACTAGATGCTGGTACGAGAGTCATGGTGCAATTACGTAAGGGGTTACGAGTTGCTGGACATGACCCGGAGAGTCCTGCATGGGTTTAGTCATCAGCTTGCCTCTCCTGTACACCTGTCACGACGCCTTAGACCTGAGGTCATCATTATTCCGGCGTTGCAGTTGTCAGACTTTGGCTTAGTCTAACGTTGCCCGTAACAGGGTAGCCATAAGGGCTAAGTACGGGTTTGGTTGATTGCCGTGCTGAGGAATGTGGATTGACCAAAATGGGATTTTGTCCCTCGTTAAATGAGAGATATCTAACTGGCGCCCTCGATGAGTCTGTCCAGGAAAATGCGTGGCCACGCTGGGATTTGGGACTTACTCAGGGAATCGAGAAAGTTGAGGTTTGGATTATGGATGACTTTCCTGTGCCTAATCCATGACCAAGATATCGTGTGACAATAGGGTCTTTGACAAGGTGGTACTAAGGTTAAGTCGGTTTTGGTAAAAACGATAACTCACGTGTTTTGGGTAGTCGTGATGGCTTGCTAGAGTCCGCTCACGACTTGTAGGTCATGGAGATGACTTACTGCCAACTTCACGTGGGGCCTGCTGGGTCACACACGAGCAGGAACAGGACACCGTTTTAAAAGGGACACGAATTAGGGTTAATTCGTGGGTCACTTCGGTGGCACGATTTAAGACAGCAAGAATGTCTGGGACATTAAGTCTTGTCTTAATTAATCTACAGTTGTGAAGTATTTAAATTTGTGGGACAAATTTAAATATAATAATTGTTAAATGATTAATGGGGATTAATTATTTACAATTAAAATATTAAGGAAAAAATAATTCAGATAAGATTCCTAAAAGTTAGGAAATTATTGAATTATAAAATTCCCTAATATTGGCATGAGGGTGGCGCCTCTTTTGGTGATTTAAGGTTAATAAAATTGTTTTATGAATTTAAATAATAATTTGAATTCAAAAGATTTGATGGAGATATCAAAAGATTTGAATTCAAATAGATTTGGAGAGATCTCAAATCAGGATCTTTGGAGAATCATGACTTCCTAAGAGTTAGGAAGGTTTTTGATTTATAAAATTCCAAGGATAATATGAGCAACATGGCGCCATCTTGGAGGATCTCAAGGGGAGATTTGATCTCTCATTTGATTCTCTAAGATTACGATTTGAATTTAAATTAAATATTATGGTAATATTTTAATTTGAAATTCAATTCATGAAGCCATATTATTATAATTTAGAATTATAATAATGCTCTAATATAATTATATATATACCTAAGGTGCTAGGCGCCTAGGTCATGTGAGAGATCACTTTTGATTTTTGGTCTTCCTCCTTGTAGAGAGAGAAGAGAGAAGTCACCATCATCAAACCCTAGCTTTCCAAGTGAGGAAATTTTGGTTCTCAAGAGTTGAGAGGGAAAAGTCGACTTTGCCTAAGGAGTTAGGAAATTCGATTTGAGGTTACCAAAATAAGGGTTTGTGAGAGAAGAAAAGGCAAGAAGGAGTTCTTGTGGGGGGTTTCTTCTTTTGCGCCACTTTAGGATTTTGAATCAAGAAGGAGTTCTTGAGTTCAAAAACACTGTAGATTGGTCCCTGGTTCTTTTGGAGAAAAGAACGGAAGGCTAGCACCTTGGTGCCCGAGAAACTGTTCGTGTGGATTACTGGCAGAGGGAGGACACTGCGAGTGGACTTCTGGGACACGCCTTGTTCAACCAACCGATTGAAACTCGTGAGGTATACCACTATCTTAAAAGTTTTAAATTCTACTAGCGGATCCGTTCGGGAATTTTAGGACCTGGCGTGTTTTTTTTATTTTAATTTTATATTTGCTTCCGCTGCGTTAGGCGCCTAGAATTCCCAACATCATACCGATAATGTGAGGTCCCAGAGTTTTAGAATTTAGTTTTTGGTGCTTAGAAGTAAAATAAGTGATTTTTAGAAATACAGATGGATTTTTAGGCTAGTTTTAGACCAGTATTGGGAGTTTTTGGATCATAATTTTTAAAAATTAGTGAACTCAAAAATTGGAATTTTAATTGTCATATTTCAACCCACCATATTTTATTTGGCTTGTGGTAAAAATTTGGGAGCAAATAGAGTTTAAAATTTTATCTGAGTTTTATTATGGTACTGCGATAGAACACTTTCGAGTAAGAAACGGAATATGTTAGAGGTGGAATTTTCAAAAAAAAAATTATATATTTAGAATTTACTCAATGCAACGAAGCTAACGGTATAAATTTTGTCAAGAAATTTTATTTCTAAAAATTTGAGTTTTTAGGACTATTTTGAAAAGACTTAAACGATTTTGGGCTTTTTCATAAATATCAATTCTTGTGTCACTGCAAGTTAATTCCAGATCTGCTCCCTCAATTTTGTAAAATTACAAAACAGCCCCAAGACCCTTATATCAGAACATCCGAACCCACGCCTCATTTTGGTCCCAACACGCACGATCCTCACTCTTTCACTCTCCTTCGTCGCTGCACCCACCACCAACCACCACAGTGTTGGAGATTGTGCCCTAGGGCCAATCATTTTATTTGATAAAAATGTTGTGAACATATTATTAATTTATGGAAGATAAATTAATGTGTTATCATATTATTTGCATGTTTACTATGATAACGTCCATGATTAATTATGAGAATTAATCTAAAATTGTCCCTGGTCGATTATTTTTGTGGGAGCAAAAATGAACTAAGACTAGCATGACCTCGGTGCATGAGATGCACGCACTAGATGCTGGGACGAGAGTCATGGTGCAATTACGTAAGGTGGTTACGAATTGCTGGACTGACCCGGAGAGTTCTGCATGGGTTTAGTCATCAGCTGGTCTCTCCTAGTACGCCTGTAGCGATGCCTTTGACCTGAGGTCAATGACTATTCCAGCGTTGCAGTTGTCAGTCTTTGGCTGAGTCTAACGCTGCCCGTAACAGGGCAGTTATACGGGCTGAGTACGGGGCTGGTTGATTGCTCTGCAGTGGAATGTGGATTGACCAAAATGGGATTTTGTCCCTCATTGAGATGAGAGATATCTAACTGGCGCCCTCGATGAGTCTGTCCAGGAAAATGCGTGGCCACGCTGGGATTTGGGACTTACTCAAGGAATCGAGAAAGTTGAGGTTTGGATTATGGATGACATACCTGTGCCTAGTCCATGACCAAGATATCGTAGGACAATCGGATCACGTACACGGAGGTACTGAGGTTAAGTCGTTCTTCCGGTTACCGAACGATAACTCACGGATTTTGGGTAGTTGTGATGGCTTACTAGAGTCCTCTCACAACTTGTAGGTCATGGGGATGCCCTACTGCCAACTTCACGTGGGGCCTGCTGGGTCACACACGAGCAGGAACTGATCACCATTCGAGTGGGACACGAATTAGGGTTAATTCGTGGGTCACGCGAGTGACACGATTTAGGACACAGAGGAAATGTCTAGGACATTAGGTCTGGTCTTAATAGATCTACATATGACATATTTAGATTTGTGAGACAAATTTAAATATTAATAATTGAATATAATTAATGAGATTAATTATAGGCAATTTAAATATTAGGAAAATAATTCTGGATAATGTTCCTAAGAGTTAGGAAATTATTGAATTATAAAATTCCTAATAAATAGGAGAGGGTGGCGCCTCTTGGGATATTTTTGGGTTAAATAAAAATGTTTTATTTAATTCAAATAATATTTGAAATTCAAATGGAGATTTGAAATTCAAAAGATTTGGTGAATATCTTTTAATATCTTTGGTGAATCAAAAATTAGAGGTTTTTGATTAATTAAATTCCAAGGATAATAAAAGAGGGATTAGGCGCCATCTTGGTGGGTCCCATTGGGAGATTTGATCTCTCAATTTGATTCTCCAAGATTGCATTTTGAATTTAAATATAATATTAAGGTAATATTATAATTATAAATTCAAGGCCTAAAATAATTATATTATCAAAATATCTTTATTTTAGAAATTATTAAATCACCAAAATCTCTCCCTATATAAAGGGGGCAAGTCGACTTGCCCATCATGCATAGCATACAAACCCTAGTTTTATTTTTTCCTCCTAAGAGTTAGAGAGAGAAAAATTCCTTTGCACACACATTAGGGAAAGTCGACTTTCTCTAAGAGTTAGAGAGAGAATTCGACTTTGCTCTAGAATTAGGGTTTTGAGAGAAGAATAGGCAAGAAGGAGTTCTTGTGGGGGGATTCTTCTAGCGCCACCTCCATTACTGAATTATCAAGAAGGAGTTCTTGAAAATTCAGAGGTCTGTAGATTGGTCCCGGAAATTCTTTTGAGAAAATAATTTGGAGGCTAGCACCTCGGTGATCAAAGAAACTGTTCGTGTGGATTACTGGCAGAGGGAGAACTCTGGGAGTGGACTCCGTGGAACTCGCCCCGTACAACCATCGTTTTGAAACTCTGATGTATAACACTAACTAAAAGTTTTAAATTCTACTAGCGGATCCGTTCGGGAATCATAGGACCTAGGCGTTATTTTTGATTTTAATTTTTGCTTCCGCTGCCTTAGGCGCCTAGGATTCCCAACACACAGACACCAGCGACGGACCTTGCCGTTGGTCAGACGACGCCAGTGACCTTTGGCCGGCCACCATCCGCCATCCTCTCCTCCATATTTCTCATAGGTACCGATTTTCCTCCATTTCTCCATCTTCGCTCGTCCTTTCGAAATTCATAGTATTGGCTGGTATTGCTTTTTGATTTTTGGTGTTTCCTTGTTAATTTGTGATGCTCTACACATCCCTAACACCTGATCTAAAGCTTGGTTTCCATATTCATGAATTTTTGGACCCGATAGGGTTTGGGGTAAATCTTGAAATTGGGGTTTTTGATGAAATCCTTTTGTTTTCATGAAATTGATGGTTTAAATGAGTTTGTTTGATGATAATAATGAATTCTTTTTGATCAATTTGAATTTAGAGATTATATTTTGAAGTTTGATGTTTTGGGGTAAAACCTTGAATGTTGCATTTTGGTCCCTATGGGTGATTTTGATGGTTTTGACGAACTAAATGGAATCTTTTGGGATTATGGAGAGTTTTGAAGAAATAATCTTGAATTTAAAAAGTTGGAATCATTGTATGCAAGTTCTACTTGAAAGGAAAGAATGTCTCAAGTTGTGAGATTGACTTATGGTCTTGATTTTGAAATTGTTTATGAACTAATACTTAACTCATGGATGTCAAATCATTCTTAAAGCTCCCAAATTGATACCCAAGTTTCTCTTTAGTCTCTTGTCTAAGTGTTGGGATCTTAGGAGAGTGTTAGTAAGGGTAGGATAAGTTCTTTGAGTAAAGATGTGTTACTAGGGGATAAGATGATAGCGTGTGAAGGTTGGACTTTCGGGTAATTTATACTTGATTCTCATAGTATATCGAATGAAACTTTGTTTGTTAATGTATTTGTAGACTTGCTTACACCAAACATTGGCCGAAAGATACAAGGTGCAGTTATTGGTTCTCCGGACTGAGGTGAGTGGCTTTTTCCTCGTTGCCCCGTGTGAGGGCTTGATTGATGATGACGTTGTTTATTCTTTGATCTAACTCTTTCATTGATAGTTTGTTGAAATTTGGGAATCTTGAGTACTTTTGAATGTAGGTCTTTGCAATCTAAATATTTCGTTGATGGAGGTGAGTGATTGACTTGGAAATAAATTACTTTGGTATAGCTATTACTTCCTTGTGGATGAGTTATTGTGTACGGTATATTATCCGACTACGGGATGAGTTGAATATGTGTGATTCTCCCCAATGATGGGTTGAGAAATGTCCAAAATGGTGGGAAATTCTCTGATGGTGGAATCTTGAATTTGCAATACTAGTTACTTGAATTGTTTATAATTGATGTAGGAGGTGGTGTTCATGTTTATTTGGATTTATATAAAGTTGGTCATGACAAGTGTTGGATGAATTTATTGTCACCCTTATATTCTTGTAATCTCGATTGACTTTATTTATAAGGCTATTGGTGTTGTTGATCTTTCCTTGCACTTTGTGATGTTCTTTAATGTGTGTTAACTTCTTGTGGAATTTTATTGATTGCTCTAAGTGAGGGTGTCTTATGTTATGTTCATCTTAACATTTGATTGATGACTTAATGTTCAAATTAGTGAGTTTTAAATGTACTTGTATTTGATCTTAAACTACTTGATCAATCTGTCTTGGTGGAAACTAAATTCTGACTGTGTATCTTATTTGTTCACTTAGAATCTTGATTGATGCTGGTAATAGTATTTAATATTTATTTGAGTGATATGTGTTCTGAGTTGACTAAATTTGATTGTGTTTGCGTTTGTGCTTCTGCTTGTGTTTGAGTTTGTGTTTGTGTTTGTGTTTGTGTTTATGATTGTGATTGTGATTGAGATTGGGTTTGCATTTGTGTTTGTGTATGTTGTTGCCCTCTGATAGTTCTAACTGTGATGTTGATTGAAAATGTTTACTTAGTGTGCTTTATTGTTGACTATTTGTGGAATGAATCAGATAATGCTGTGTGCGGACCCGATGGGTGAAAACCTGTGTGCGGTCCCCACGGGTTGAGATAATACTGTGTGCGGTCCCGATGGGTGAAAAGCTGTGTGCGGTCCCCACGGGTTGAGATAATGCTGTGTGCGGTCCCGATGGGTGAAAAGCTGTGTGCGGTCCCCACGGGTTGAGATAATGCTGTGTGCGGTCCCGATGGGTGAAGAGCTGTGTGCGGTCCCCACGGGTTGAGAACTTGAGGTGACGCTGTGTGCGGTTCCCTCATGAGTGGAGAAGAAATGAAGGTACTTATGTGTGTGGGGGCTTATGGGTTGAGATGGAAATACTGATATTATACTTTACTGGTGAATCAAATGTGATGATTGGTTAGCTTATGATTTGTATTGGAGTATTACTTGTTTAATAATTCAATGGTTGATATGAATTGGATTACGTTGAGACTTATTTCACTCGTAAATTGATGATCGTGATGAATTAGTTGCATTAGCACTTCATTTGTTGAATAGTTGAGGATTGTGCGGCACTGAATAATGACAATATCAATATTAGATGTTTCATTATCCTTAATGGTTAGAATGGTACAAACTGGATTGTGATGGTATTGTTGGTGACCTTACAAGTAGACGTTATTGACCCAGTCGTCGTTTAGTTGTCTTGGGTCTTTATGAACCCTTTTTTTTTTGAATAAATTGTGATCTTACTTTTAGTCGACATGTCTAGGAAAGCACATCTTGCTATTAAATTACTTTTATATATGTAAAGTGACTTTCCAAAGCTATATGTTTATACCTCAAAGGGTAAGATTTGAAAGAGATCTATACTTCTATTTTCACGATGTTTTTGCACAATATTTTTGAATCCCTCACGATCCCTCTTTTCACTTAATGGTCTTAATGAATTTATTCGTAAAATTCTTATGTATGATAAGCTTTTGATTGACTTGAGTGTCTTATCAAGCTTTGGCCCTTGAAGGAAGTTTGAAGAGAAGATTTTATGATTTGTTTTCTATTCCCGAACTCTATTATTTATAAAACCTAAAACTTTTCTTTTTTCTTATTTTCTCTCGACTAAACTTCATTTTACTGTCAAATAAATTCTGTAAGTATGATTCTTTGAAATCCCTTATTTTTATAAGACTTTTCTCTATCAAATCCACGATTTTTCTTGTATTTTTGGATTCTTTTCAAGTTTACTAATTTTCCATATTTGAGTTGTTTCCCGTCTTATTATTATGATACATATTTTAATTGCTGCAATAAGTTGGACTATTGTAGTGGAATGAATGGAATTTCGAATTACTCAACGTTGACGATTGCTAATTGGCTGGTGACCACTCTCCCTTCGTGGTGGTGCCCTACACCACGATTGGGATGGGTTAGCCACTCACTGAGTTTTAACTCACCCCTCGTGTAATTTCGTTTAGACACAGGTCCAGAGCAAGCCACTATTTCAGCTTTAGGAGAAAGTCGGTCAAGAGCCCACACCATTGTTCATGTGGGTATTTCATTCATAATTAGAAATGTGATAAGTTCCACACTGTCGGCTCCACTAGTACTTAGAGAGAGGATCTGTGGTTATGTATCATTATCATTTTGTGCGGGCTACTTATGTGAGAGATTGACTATTTATTTATTTTGTTTTGTTGCATGGAAATGGTATTTATATCAAGTTTATAATGGCCAAGTATTGTAAAGAATATATATGCATTATGACTTGTTAAGATTATGTTATGAACGATTGTTATGGATTGTCTGTGGGTAGGCTTACGGCGTGGAATTGGCCCATGTCCGTGCCGGTCACGTACCTCGAAAGAGGGGGTCGTGACAGATAAATCATGGTTTAGTCCTAAGCAAGAATCAGTGTCTAAAGACATTTGATGAGCGAGGACGCATGAGTGGCATCCCTTCTGCTTCGGCAATACGATCCATCATGTATGCCATTCTATATACTCGAATAGATGTGTCATTTGCCTTGAGCATAACGAGCTGGTTCCAACAAGACCCTGGTGAGGATCATTGGACCTCTGTCATAAACATCCTTAAGTACTTGAGAAGAACTAAGGATGAATTCTTGGTTTATGGTGGAACTGATGTGTAATTGGTTACACAGGTGCCCGTTTTCCAAACCGACCAAGATGTTTTAAATCGCAGTCTGAATACGTGTTTCTCCTGAATGGTAGCATCGTGAGTTGGAAAGGTTCCAAGCAGAGCACGATTGCTGATTCTACAACGTAGGGTTGGTCGCGTGGAGACGCGGACCGTAAAACTAGTGTTTGAAGTATGCTTGGTGGTCACCCTGTGGAGACAGGAAAGACACCAAATGGGACTGGGTCCCCACTGACGTTCCGACAGTGATATATACTCAGACGTTATCACCTTGAGATGGTGATGTCAAGATATGTAAAGTAGCATTGGAGGATAAAGTTGCCGATCCTCTTACGAAACCCCTAGCACGGGTCTTACATGAAAGCCATGTAATGTCAATGGAGATTAGACACATTAATGGATGTTCCTAGTGTAGGAACAGTTTGATTAATGACTGTACCTAGTGCAAGTGAGAGTTTGATGGAGATTGTGTCCTAGGGCCAATCATTTTATGTGTGTGAACATATCGATTGACTAATTTATGGATGATAAATTGAGTCGTTATCATATTATTAGCATGTTTACTATGATAGCAATCTCTGATTAATTATATGATAATTAATCTAAAATTGTCCCTGGTCGCTCATTCAAGTGGGAACTTGAAATGAACTAAGACCAGCATGACCTCGGTGTATAGAGATACATGCACTAGATGCTTTACGAGAGTCACGGTGCAATAAGTAAAGGGTTACGAGTTGTTGGACCGACCCGGAGAGTCCTGCATGAGAGATATCTAACTGGCGCCCTCGATGAGTCTGTCCAAGGAAAGAGTGGCCACTCAGGAAAATGGGACTAACTCAGGAAATCGAGAAAGTTGAGGTTTGGATTAAGGATGACTTTCCCGTGCCTTATCCAGAACCAAGATATCGTGTGACAATAGGGTCTATGACAAGGTGGTACTTAGGTTAAATCGGTTTTGATAAAAACGATAACTCATGTGTTTTGGGTAGTCATGATGGCTTGCTAGAGTCCGCTCTCGACTTGTGAGTCATAGAGATGGCTTGCTGCCAACTTCACGTGGGGCCTGCTGGGTCACACATGAGCAGGATCTAGACACCGCTTAAAGGGACACGAATTAGGGTTAATTCGTGAGTCACTCGAGTGACATGATTTAAGACATAGCTGAATGTCTGGGACACGAAGTCTTGTCTTAAATAAAATCTACATTTGTGATATTTAAATTTGTGGGACAAGTTTAAATATATTAATTGTTAAATAGTTAATTGGATTAATCTATTTACAATTATATTCCTAATTATAATATTAGGGAATAATAAATTAGATAAGGTTCCTAAAAGTTAGGAGATTATTGATTTATTAAATTCACTAATATTAGGATATTTAGGGTTGAGGGTGGCGCCTCATTTGTGGGCATTTTAATTAATGAAAATGTTTTATTAATTAGAGTCATGACTTGGATTTGAATTTGAATTCAAGATTTGATTTTGATTTCAAGATTCAAAATTTGATTTAAAGATATTAAAGTAATATTTTAATTCAATAATGTTGGAAGATAATAAGTTGGTTATAACTTTCTAAGAGTTAGGAATGTTTTTGATTTATTAAATTCCAAGATAATGTAAGGGGAAGATGGCGCATTCTTTGTGTGGGACCAAGGAAGATTTGATCTTTAAATTGATTCTCCAAGATTGCATTTTGAATTCAAATTAAGATATTAAGGTAATATTTTAATTAAGAATTCAAGTCCTAAAATTGTGATATTATTGTAATCTCATAATTTTATAATTGATAATCCTAATTATAATTATCAATTCCCCAACTCTATAAATACCTAGACAAAGTCGACTTGGCCTACACTTGTGCATTCAAGAGAGAGAAAGTCTAGGCTCCCTAATTTGTAGAGAGAGAGGAAGTCGAATTTCTCTAAGAGTTAGAGAGAGAATTCGACGTGAACCCTAGTTAGGGTTTTGAGAGAGAAAACAAGAAAGTGTTCTTGAGTTCTTGCGCCACCATATATTCTTGGTTCAAGAATTGTTCTTGATAACCAAGAACCGTAGATTGGAGTCCCGAGTTCTTTTGGAGAAAAGAACTGAAGGCTAGCACCTTAGTGTCAGCAAACTGTTCGTGTGGATTACCGGCAGAGGAAGAACACTTGGAGTAGGCTTCTCGGGATCGCATCATTCAACCACATCGATTGAAACATTGAGGTCAAACTTCTTCCTTCACCGGTTTAAATCCTGCTAGCGGATCCGTAAGGAAATCACCTTTTGTTTTTGCGCCATGTTTAAAGTTTTTTTTAATTATCGCTTCCGCTGCGCGACCCGTGATTTCCCAACAGTAGTTGCAACAATATTATATGTACTACTTGAAAAGCTCAATCAAATTCTGTTTCGTGTCTCTAGGTAACTTGGTCCATATTTAAACATAAGATGTCATATCAGTGTCTTAAAAACATACTTATCATCAAAATTGACAGTTTTTTTTGGCCGAAATCAAAATTGACAGGTTTAATAATGGGAAAAACATAACTAAGGTTACTTTTATCTTTCTGGTAATGTTCTTCAAAGTAGAGACTTTATTTATTTTCTTAGTTATGCTAAATGTGATGTTTTATATTCTTTTGCTATCATAATTAGTCATACAACAATTTTACCTTTGAATAGAAACTTTAAGTATGATCCTTTGGTAATACCCGTGCTACAAGGTTAAAATCAGGAAAATCTACTTGACATGAATATATAAACACATCTTGAGAGACTAATTAAACAGACACAATTGAACAAGACAAAAAGTTTGAGGGACTACAACAATCTGACTATTCAGACATCCCATCCATCCAATCATCCAATTCAATCCCATTCCCATCCACCAGCAAGAACAACAACTACAATAAGAAAAGAAAGTAAGAGGCAAAAAAACAGACTCATCAATGGGTCTGTAGTTTATATATATCTTATATTATATGGCTGCACCTCTTTCTGGTCGTCCATGTTTAAAACTATAGTCTATAAAATTAAAAATAAGAGAAAATTTACTATTTGGTCTCTCTTTCTTTACTAAGTTAACAATTTAGTCCATTATTTATTTTACATACATATTTGTGTGCCCTATATATATATTAGCATGGACTGGTTTATTCATCCTTTTATACGTGTGTCATCTTAAGAAATCAAAGAAGAAACTTATCATACATAATAATACACAACATTCCACGTAGGGGTGAGCAAACCAACCCGCCAACCTGCGAGCCCGCAGAAACCAACCCAACCCGCAGCTATGGGTTGGGTTGGTTCGGGTTCGTGGGTTGGTTTGGGTTCAAAATTCTCAACCCGCACATTTGTGGGTTGGGTTGCGGGTTTGGAGTTTTTCAACCCAACCCAACCCGCGAGCCCGCATATAATTTTTTTTTAATTTATTTTTTATAAATATTTATATATTTTTATATAAATTTTGTATGTTTTCTTATGTATTTATATTATTAGTTCTTTATAAATAAGATATTTTGATTTTAAAATTTACATAATTACATATATGTATTACATTTACATATTTTA
>QANZ01052871.1:0-21684 GCA_003254925.1 Chamaecrista fasciculata | reverse complement strand
CTCTCTCTCTCTCTCTCTCTCTCTCTCTCTCTCTCTCTCTCTCTCTCTCTCTCTCTCTCTCTCTCTCTCTCTCTCTCTCTCTGCTATAACAAACACCGTGCCGTCCGCCATAAGCTTGCCGGAGACCAATCCTCCGACGATCTGGCCCTGAGGTCCGGCGAGCGAGATAGTGAACCCGTTGGGTAACGCCGCCGCCGGCGACGGTGAAGCACTCGAAGGAAGAAAAGTGGCGGAGATGGAGAGAATATCAAAACAAATGTGAAAAGTGACGGTGGCGCCAGGAGTGGTGGAGGGTTGACGGAGGGTGACGTTAGCTACGGTGCCGGAGCCGGTGAGGACACAAATTAAAGCCCGGTGTTCTTACGGCGGCATAAACGAGAGATAGCGTCGACGACGTCACTTCCACCGGGGACTTCAAGAATGTAGGAACTCATGGTGGGCTCGGGCTCGCGGGTAATGATGACGGGAGGCTTGGGCTTGTTCTTGGAGCCCGGTGGGCGGCCTCTGGGCCTGCGAACGACTTCAATGGAAGCGCCGTCGGTGGCGGCGGAAGTGGGCTCGGTGGTGGTGGTGGGTCTGATGGTGGGCTTTGGAGTGGGCCCGGCGCTGTCATCGTCTTCGGAGGTTTGTTGGGAATCATGAGAGAGAGAGAGAGAGAGAGAGAGAGAGAGGGAATCAGAGAGTGAGAGAGGGGGAATCAGAGAGAGAGAGAGATTTATTTTGTGTTTTTGGGTAAATTCACTTAAAATCTTAATTTACTTCATTTTCTTATGTTTTGATCCTATTATAAAAAGAAAAGGACCTTAATATAAGAAAATAAAACTTTTGGGGATGAAAGTTTATTTTTCCTCTTTTTTTAACGGAAAAATGGATGGAAAACGTTAGAGGGACCAACTTTTTCAAGTTTTGCATAACTGGGGGACCAATATGGAACAAAAAATAACTGGGGGACCTATTTGGAACAAGGAGCATAACTGGGGGACCAAAATAGGACTTTGGCCTATTTTTTTTAATGAAAATTATAAAAAAAAATTACAAACTCAACCCGCGGGTTCAATCCAACCCAACCCACAACTCTGCGTGTTGGGTTGGTTCGGGTTGAGTTTTAAAAATCATAAAACCCAACTCAACCCAACCTGCAGATTGATGTGCGGGTTGGGCTGGGATTTCCCCTCAACCCGCTCCAACCCAACCCGTGCTCACCTCTAATTTCACGTGCAATTTTCTTTGGTTTAATATTCTTCTTCTCTCTCTTACTTTCCACCTCTTCATGTCCGTCCATCAATTACCATTATGCTTTACTCCACTGACTAATTAGTATAATATAAAATGAGACATAAATATATATGTACTCTATATGTTTAATTTTACTACACATTTTTATAATTATAGAGAACTCACTCACATCTACAAGACAGAAGACACCACTTGCAGTAGTTGTAAACAAATTCTGCATTAGTGATGACTTTACCCACATTCATTGAGACATTATCACAAACACTTAGTGGGCATCTTCTTGATTTATGTATATAAAATCAGTGTGGCATTGAACAACAAGAGGTTCCATACAAACAAGCAAAAGAATCCAAATCATAGCATCATTTCATACGAACATAAGTGAATTAAAGACAAACAATATCATTCCATTTACTCATTCCATTCAAATTTTGCCAAGTGGAAGTGATGGAAGAACTTGCCTTGGTTTTTCTCGTTTTTTTTTTTCTGTTGAAGCTTGCTAGAGTCCATAATCGATGCTACTCTTCCTTCCTCTCTTTTGCTAGAGTCCACAAAGCAACGTTTAGGGTTTGGGATTCCAGTCCTGTAGTCTTCAGAGTGAGGAAATGGAAGAGAATGGATTTGAGAGCGAGGGAATAATGAAAGAGACTGAAAACTGGGAAATATTGGCGCGCTTTCATCTCCTCAACGACGGTTCTAAATGCTTTTCCGACGCTTCATTTAACCATATGCAAATTAGTAAATTCCGTGTCCTTAAGGACGGTTGTAACAAGCGTCAGGGATTGAGCGTCCTTAAATAGCATTTTTTTTAGTAGTGTATGTCGAACTAAAAGGATGTATAGAATAGACACTACCACCTGTAAAACTAATCTTCATTGTTGATATCTCCGTTGTCGTGAAAAAATATGCCAGCGTGATTGAACAATGATAGCAAGTGGAGTAACTCTTCAAGAGACAATTTTGAAGGCCTCGTGTCATCAAATCCTGTTTTAAGCACTCCAGCTATCCTTTCTTTCAACAAACTCATTTCTCCTCAATTTGGATCTCCTTCATTGGAATGGACAACATTTTCTTTACTGAAACCTGTTATATTGCACAATCTGAGTAGCTCCATTACGTTCCTCTTCTGCTTAAACGTCGCTCCCAGTGTTTTGTTCTTTTTACTAAAACAAGTTCTGGTGAAAGCCCTCCACTCATTGAGATCCAAATTAGGAACTTCGGATTTCAGACACAGAAGAGTCAACTTTTAGGCATGGGAGAAAATCCCTTTTGCTGACACAGAAGAGTCAATGCATCCTTGCGTATGACCTGTAAAACCAATTTTCAGAGGTACAAGCTCGAATTTCCGCTCAGGCATTTCATCAAACATGTAAAAGACAGAGATAGTTAAAAGTGTTAAAAAAACACTTACCATGAGCTTATCACGGAGGCCATGAACTTAGGGATCTTGAGAGACGACGAACAATGCTCCTTAAAACCCCAAAACCCATATCTCTCTCACTCTACTATTGCATACAAATGATACAATGTGATTCTGCTTTGATGTCTGTATAAAAATTATTCTGCTGAACGACCTCGCTTCGTGAGATTTTGGGTGTCAAATTTGGACCCTAGTTTAAACCACGACGGACTTGTAAGTTGTAAGTTGTTAGTAGTAATTTGGGCTCATATCTTCATCGCATGGAGTGGAAGGAGTGCTTGGAATTGGGGAACAAGTGTTTGATATTTGGGCTTATTCTGGAGTTGGTATGGGAGCCATTCTGCTTGCGATGACATTGTGAAGTGTATATATATATATAGATACTATTTGTGAAGTGGATGAAGTCATGGAACGGCACGTTGAAGAGCATTGTGGCAACGGGTGTAACGCTGATGGAGTCTATGAACAAAGGATGCGTTTTCTTGGAGCATGTTGTCGGTGTTGCTGGTTTGTCAAACATTCAAATTGTCGGGGGAAGAGCAGCAGAGTGCAACTTCAATTTAAATGGTACACATAGTAGATTTTAATTTGTGCTATGTTGACAATTGATTTATTTTATGATAAAAATTGTGTACAATCTAATTACAAACTCATTGAGCCTAATCCCAATGTAATGTGAAATATAATTGTTATATGTGTGATGATATATCATAATATCATAAATTACAATATTTAATGAGAGCTAGAGAAAATTATCAAAGTGTGATAATCTTCTTAAATCAAATAGAATTTTGGTTTATAGAGATGATGCTAGTAATAATTAAATTATTATTGCAATGCTCTCTGATTTCTCACTCATATGTGATATGGAAAATAGATGATAGATTGTGGTGCTACAAGGCATTTTTGTTCTAATAAAGAACTGTACTCCTCATTTGAAAAGGTAGATGATAAAATCTATGTTATTAATTTCAAAACTACCGAAGTTCTAGGAAAAGGAAAAGTTATGATTAAGCTCACAACGGGAAAGAATTTGCAACTGAATAATGTTTTATATATATCTATAGTGAGAGGAAATTTATTTTTTGTTGCTCTGTTAGTGAAAACTGGGATTAAAGTGTCATTTGAATATAACAATTAAGATTATAATGACAACGAATAATATTTTGTCAGAAAGGGTTATTATAATCAAGATCTGTATATTTTGAATGTTGATAAAATATTGATTAACTCTGCCATCTCGTTATTTGTTATGCATTTTTTTTAATTTAACATATTGGGATTTGGAGTGCCTAATTGGAAGTATATGCTTATTATAGTGTAACTATAATAAATTCAACTTTTCAAGTTGTTTGAAAGCACCCAATAGTAGCTAATTGATAACAAGGAATTATTTAATGTCTATATTGTATATACTGTGCTTAATTGTTTGTCACCACAGTGGGAATTACACATTATAGATGAGTTCGTGTGTGTCATTCATGGTTTTTAGCAGGTTCATTTTTAATGTGGAAAAATTACATCCTATAAATTACTTGTTTTGAAAGAAATGGTGAATGTTTTACTTATTAATTTTGGTGTTTATGATTATTTATGGGATGAAGTTATTTTATCTACTTGTTTTTTACAAAATAGAATACCTCATAGAAAAACAAATAAGACACCTTACGAGTTATGGAAAGGTTTTATGCCTAATTTAAAATATTTGAAAGTGTTGGGGTGTCTTACAAAAGTTTTATTGCCTGAAACTAAAAAGAGAAAATTGAGTTCTTCTCAAATTGAGTTTTATTACAAAAGTTTTTATTGGTTATGCTCAAAATAGTGTTGCATATAGATTCTTAGTTTTAAGAAGTGATGTTTTGAACCAAAACACAATTATTGAGAGTTGAGCATATTCCTAAAAATATTGAGACATCCTTTGCTTATTCATCTTCCATTTTAGAACATGATGATTTAAATGAAAATTTGAGAAGAAGCAAAAGAGATTGAAAAAAAAATCTTTTGGAGACGGTTTTCATACCTTTCTAGTTGGAGATGAGCCTAGAAATTTTTATGAAGTTGTTTCTTCTCATGATTTTGATAAATGGGAAGAAACTATCAAAGCTGAAATTGATTCTTTAAATAAGAATAAAACATAGGTATTAGTTGATTTACCTCAAGTAGCAAAACCAATTGATTGTAAATGAGTTTTTAAAATGAAACTTTTCCTATGGTTCTATAGACAAATAAAAAGTGAGGGTGGTAGCTAAAGGCTATACACAAAAAAAAAAAAAACATTGATTATTTTGATACTTTTTTCTTCTGTGACTAGAATTTCTTCTGTGCGTGTTTTGATTGCTTTAACATCAATTTATAATTTGTTATTCATCAAATGGATGTTGAAACTACATTTCTAAATTGTGATTTAGATGAAGAAATTTATATGTTACAACCTGAAGGGTGTAGTGTTCTTGGTCAAGAGAATAAAGTATGTATATTAGTGAAGTCATTGTATGGTTTAATAAACAAGCACCTAAACAATGGCATTAGAAACTTGATCGAGTTTTGTTAAGTGGTCATTTGTCTTCTGTTGAAGTTGAAAGATGTGTTTACACTAAAGTTGTAAATGATGATTTTGTTATTATTTGCTTGTATGTGGAAGATATGCTAATTTTGGTACAAGTATTACTGTTATACTTGAAACAAAATCTTTTCTTACTTCTAATTTTGATATGAAAGATATGGGTGAAGCAAAACTGATTTTGGGTGTTAAAATCATAAGGGATGAAAATGGTATCTTACTTTCTCAAGAACATTATGTTGAGAAGATTCTGAGAAAGTTTGAACAATATGATAAATCTCCTGTGAGTATTCCTTATGATTCTAGTATGCAATTAAAGAAAAATAGAAGAGATCCTATGGCTCAATCTAAATATGCACATATTATTGAGAGTCTGTTGCATTTAATGAATTATATCAGGCCTGACATAGCTTAAGTTGTGTGTAGATTGAGTAGATATACTCATTGTCCAAACAATGAACATTGGGAGGCATTGGTAAGATTATTAAGATATTTGAGAGGTACCATAAACTATGGTATATTGTATAGTGGATTTCCCGCTATATTAGAAGGATATAGTGATGCTAACTGGATATCAAATTCATATGAGAGAGAATCCACTAGTGGCTATGTGTTTATGTTTGGTGATGGTGCTGTCACATGGAAGTCAGCCAAGCAAAGCATTATAAGTAAATCCTCAAGGCATTCTGAGTTTGTTGCTTTGGAGTTGGCTGGAACTGAGACTGAGTGATTAGAAAACTTCTTAGCAAATATCCCATTAGGTGACAAACCAACTCTATCCATTTAATTTCACTACACTATGATAACTAATCAGTGATAGCTACAGCTAAAAATAAGACCTTTAATGGTAAAAGTAGACATATTCGATTGAGACACAATATAGTGAGACAACTGCTCAAAGATGGTATTATCTCAATTGATTTTATGAGATTAGAAGTAAATCTTGCGGATCCGTTTACTAAACCTCTGGGAAGAAAATATATTTTTGAAACATCGACGGGAATGAGACTTAGGCCAACTTGAAATTAACCACGATGGAACCCAACCTTTGTGATTGGTGATCCCATGAATAAGGTTTAATGGGAAGAACAAGTCGTCTGTTAATTCTGGTAGAACTGAATTAATATATCCCTTCCTATGGTGTGTGATGTTGGAGATTGTGCCCTAGGGCCAATCATTTTATAAATATGTTTTGAACATATTAATTAATTTATGGAGGTAAATTAATGGTTATCATATTATTAGCGTGTTTACTATGATAGCGTCCTTGATTAATTATATGATAATTAATCTAAAACTGTCCCTGGTCGATCATTCACGTGGGAACGTAAATGAACCAAGACCAGCATGACCTCGGTGTATAGAGATACATGCACTAGATGCTTCTCGAGAGTCATGGTGCAATTTTGTAAAGGTTACAAGTTGCTGGACCGACCCGGAGAGTCCTGCATGGGTTTAGTCATAAGCGAGCCTCTCCTGTACACCTGTCACGATAGCCTTAGACCTGAGGTCTTGACTATTCCGGCATTGTAGTTGTCAAACTTTGGCCTAGTCCAACGTTACCCGTAGCAGGGTAGCCAAATAGGCTAGGTACGGGTTTGGTTGATTACCGTGCAAAGGAATGTGGTTGACCAAGATGGGATTTTGTCCCTCATTAAGATGAGAGATATTTAACTGGCGCCCTCGATGAGTATGTCCAAAGAAATGCGTGGCCACGCTGGGAATTGGGACTAACTCAGGAAATCGAAAAAGTTATGGTTTGGATTATGGANATTCTTCTTAGCGCCACCTCCATTACTGAATTATCAAGAAGGAGTTCTTGAAAATTCAGAGGTCTGTAGATTGGTCCCGGAAATTCTTTTGAGAAAAGAATTTGGAGGCTAGCACCTCGGTGATCAAAGAAACTGTTCGTGTGGATTACTGGCAGAGGGAGAACTCTGGGAGTGGACTCCGTGGAACTCGCCCCGTACAACCATCGGTTTTGAAACTCTGAGGTATAACACTAACCAAAAGTTTTAAATTCTACTAGCGGATCCGTTCGGGAATCATAGGACCTAGGCGTTATTTTTAATTTTATTTTTGCTTTCGCTGCCTTAGGCGCCTAGGATTCCCAACAGTTTCTTCTCATGATGCTGATAAATGGGAAGAAACTATCAAAGCTGAAATTGATTCTTTAAATAAGAATAAAACATAGGTATTAGTTGATTTACCTCAAGCAGCAAAACCAATTGATTGTAAATGAGTTTTTAAAATGAAACTTTTCCTATGGTTCTATAGACAAATAAAAAGCGAGGTTGGTAGCTAAAGGCTATACACAAAAAGAAAACATTGATTATTGTGATACTTTTTTCTTCTATGACTAGAATTTCTTCTGTGCGTGTTTTGATTGCTTTAACATCAATTCATAATTTGTTATTCATCAAATGGATGTTAAAACTACATTTCTAAATTGTGATTTAGATGAAGAAATTTATATGTTACAACTTGAAGGGTGTAGTGTTCCTGGTCAAGAGAATAAAGTATGTAAATTAGTGAAGTCATTGTATGGTTTAAAACAAGCACCTAAGCAATGGCATTAGAAACTTGATCGAGTTTTGTTAAGTGGTCATTTGTCTTCTGTTGAAGTTGAAAGATGTGTTTACACTAAAGTTGTAAATGATGATTTTGTTATTATTTGCTTGTATGTGGAAGATATGCTAATTTTGGTACAAGTATTACTGTTATACTTGAAACAAAATCTTTTCTTACTTCTAATTTTGATATGAAAGATATGGGTGAAGCAAAACTGATTTTGGGTGTTAAAATCATAAGGGATGAAAATGGTATCTTACTTTCTCAAGAACATTATGTTGAGAAGATTCTGAGAAAGTTTGAACAATATGATAAATCTCCTGTGAGTATTCCTTATGATTCTAGTATGCAATTAAAGAAAAATAGAAGAGATCCTATGGCTCAATCTAAATATGCACATATTATTGAGAGTCTGTTGCATTTAATGAATTATACCAGACCTGACATAGCTTATGTTGTGTGTAGATTGAGTAGATATACTCATTGTCCAAACAATGAACATTGGGAGGCCTTGGTAAGATTATTAAGATATTTGAGAGGTACCATAAACTATGGTATACTGTATAGTGGATTTCCCGCTATATTAGAAGGATATAGTGATGCTAACTGGATTTCAAATTCATATGAGAGAGAATCCACTAGTGGCTATGTGTTTATGTTTGGTGGTGGTGCTGTCACATGGAAGTCAGCCAAGCAAAGCATTATAACTAAATCCTCAAGGCATTCTGAGTTTGTTGCTTTGGAGTTAGCTGGAACTGGGACTGAGTGATTAGAAAAGTTCTTAGCAAATATCCCATTAGGTGACAAACCAACTCCATCCATTTAATTTCACTACACTGTGATAGCTAATCAGTGATAGCTACGGCTAAAAATAAGACCTTTAATGGTAAAAGTAGACATATTCGATTGAGACACAATATAGTGAGACAACTGCTCAAAGATGGTATTATCTCAATTGATTTTATGAGGTTAGAAGTAAATCTTGCGGATCCATTTACTAAACCTCTGGGAAGAAAATATATTTTTGAAACATCGACGAGAATGAGACTTAGGCCAACTTGAAATTAACCACGATGAAACCCAACCTTTGTGATTGGTGATCCCATGAATAAGGTTTAATGGGAAGAACAAGTCGTCTGTTAATTCTGGTAGAACTGAATTAATATATCCCTTCCTATGGTGTGTGATAGTGCTATACTGCATTTTTGGTGGGGATGTACATAGGTACTTAATGATTTCATATTCCTACGGGATCATGTATAAGTGCAGATATACTTTAATGAAATCACCTCGATGAATGTGGAGTGGGGCCGCTCCTATGAGATTCTGTCAAGATCTCTAGAGCATTCATTACGAAACAGGCACGCGCAAGACCGTTGTAACATGTAAAAACGTCATTAACAGTAGAAATGTGGGGGTATAATCTGACTCTTAATACCTCTAGTATACAACAAGAGTTGTTGGATCATAGAAGCAGGCTTCACTGACATCTTTGTGTACTATGTGTTATTGGTCTAGGTCTAGTTCATAGTCGGAAAGACACTAGATACAATGATTATGCCCATGAGTGAGACTCATGAGAAATGTGATTCTTTATTTTACACATGTGGGGGATTGTTGGACTAAGTCTAATTTTGGGTGTGTAAAATAAGCCCACATTGCTTGCACAAAAGAGATATGAGGGTTCAAGTTATTTGTTGTTATATTATTTTATTAATTATTATAATTAATAAATATTTTATTAATTATTATAATTAAATAAATATTTTATTAGACCTTATACATGAGAATCCTATGTTCTAAAAAGAAGTTGTCTCTCTCTTTTGTATCAGAGTCTCTAATTTTTCTTTTGCTATTCTGCTTTCTTTCATTGTGTGACAGTGAGGAAGATTTCATTTAATCCTGTGAGAGTGTTGGTTTTTAATCAGTGAGATACCGAAATATCCCTTAACGACAATATCCTAGAGACGCGACTCGAAATTATTAGAGTGGAATCCCCAACACATATTTGAAACAATTTGATTTTGATATACTGTTATTTTAATGTTCTTTACAGTATCTATATATGAGATTATAATGTTTTCAAAATATATAGGTTAGTTAATTACATGAGTGTGGCCTAGTGGGTATGGAAAGCATTTAGTGACTAGCCGTTTACTCTTAAAAAGAGGATCCACAGCGGAATAATTAGTCATTGTCCCCTACAATGAATACCTTTGGTTTATACCAATATATATATATATGTATAGGTTAGTTAAAGTTTATTTTAATTAATATTATAGTCCTCAAGTTTAAAAATCATTTAGTATTTAATTATTCACTTGTTTTCCTTTCCCACTGTAGTGTTAAATATGTTTCACTTAAATACCATATTGTTTTGTTACTTCGAATCATTTTGAATTTTTTATGCAATGCAATAATAACAAGATGGAGGATAAAGAGGCCCTAAATTTTCCTGTCTTTTTGGTTGGGTTTGTCTTTTTTATGCAATGCAATAATAACAAGATGGAGGATAAACGTGAATCCTCTCTTTTTCTCTGTATTTGAACAGATCTCAACCGTTTGTAGACTAGCGAGAAAGATCAAATGAAAGGAAAAAAATGTTTATTAAAATGAAATTTACTCTATTATTCAATGATTAAAAACGAGATTTTAACCCACTATATTATATGAAACTTATATTTATTTTGACTGATAATAAATATTGGATGCTATAATTAAACTTCAATTAATTTTACTAGATTGGGTTTTATATAAAAAAAAAAAAAATGGTTGAATGTTTCATATTGCCTATCGTTACTTTAAAGTTCATTTTAATTCATTATCATTTAGAATGTTCAAATTTGTACAATATTTTTATGTAATGGTTTACTATGATCTAAAAGAACTAAATATGATTATATTTATCTCGTTTTAAGTTTGAATATGACGATTCTTGAGTTACGAGTTACTTTTAATGAATACTTCTCTATTTAGTTAGGGACAAGGTAACCAAGATCGAGATCTTACTAAGGATCGGAAGGGGCACGGGATAGATCTGATCGAGGATCATAAGATCCTAGCTTTTTTTTTTTTTTAAAAAAATAATATATATGTAATAACATTAATTTTTTAGTAATATTAAAGAAATCCCTATTATTTGATCCCTAAATTTACAATGTGTTAACTAATCAGTCCTTGAATTATTACAATTGTTAATGATTTGGTCGTTGGGTCAAATTCAGGGACCAAAATGTAACAATTTAGGGACCAAATAGTATAAATTTAATACAAATTCAGGGACCAAAAAGTGTAAACTTAATTATAGTATTAATTTAGTATAAATTTAGGGACCAAAAAGTATAAAATTAGTTTAAACTTAGGGATCAAATAGTTGATAATTAAAATATTTCAGGGACCAAATCGTGTATTTTGATTATTCAAGGAATGATTAGTTGACTTTGTGTAAATTCAGGGACCAAATAGTATGTTTTCTCTAAAAGAAATGTCAAAATGCTAAGAAAAAGAAAGAAATTCAAAATCTGACCAAGATCTCTAAGATCTTGCGATCTTACCCAAAAAATCGCGATCCCACTACAATCTCAGTCATTTCCGATCCTATGTACGATCTGGCAAGGCGAACCTTATCAAGATCTCGATCTTACACGATCTTACGATCTAAGATCTCGATCTTGATTACCATGATTAGGGCCATAAGCATACAAGATCGAATTGAACTTGAATGATGATTTGCAACCACAACATCCCCATTACACCATCATTAAAAATTGTCATCATATTCTCTCTTCATTTGACAGATGGGAAGCCTAACACACATTTAGAGAAGCTAATTCTTGTGCAGATATTTCGGCTAACTATGGCAGGAAGAACCAGTCTCCCTTCACTGTCTTCACTCATCCTCCTTCCTTCCTTTCTTTGGCTCTCTTGCAAGACAGATTAAACATCAAGATAGATAGGAAAAAGAAGAAGAAGAAGAACACAGTATAATGAACACTTTCTTCTTTTGTATTCTCTCTTATATTTTACTCTATCTTTTTCTTTTTATCTTGTTGGTTTCCCCTCCTTTTGCAATACTATGATTCATCTTTTGGCACCACTAATCCTGCCCCCCTTTTCATTTTTTCTGCACAATCTTTGTACTCTCCTTTGATGATTCTAATGAATTTGCACTAATTTACCAAAAAAAAAACATGAAAAGTGAGTCACTTGTTTCAAAGTCAAACAAGTAAAGTTAGTCATATATCATTTTAAGTCAAATGCAACAAGTTTGCAACTACGAGTTATTTTTTATGAGTCTTTTTTCTGGCCAGTTAGGATTGTTAACAAATTAGGTCAAATTGGACTCGAAATTGGCATTGAGACCAATTTTTCATCACTCCTTTTGGACCCAAACTCACATTTTTGACATGATTTGACCTCATATTTTAATGATCCCCACTTGATAGGAAATGACTTGTCAAGAGTAACTAGTACCTCTGAACTTGTCGTATTTTGACTTCAAATTAGAGATATATGACCAACTTTGCTCATTTCACTGAGAAACAAGCCGCCACATTTTGAACTTGATTTGATACTAGATAGAGAATTACTCCTCAAAAGCAACCTATAGTACTAGAATCGCCGCATTAAAATTTGAAACGAGATACATATGACCAGATTTAATTGTTTTGGACTAAAGTGAACCACTACCTAAAACATATAGGACCAATTTGAATATTTGATCAAAAGAAAATATTATATTATATTCTTTCAAATTTTCTAAATAAGAATAAGAATTTTAAAGTATAAACTTTCAACAAATGATATTTGAAATAAGATTACGTTATCTTAAAGATATTTTCTTTTGATCATTTTCAAATTAAGATAATTTAGTAATATTTTTAAATGAAAATAAAAAAATTATATAATTTAAAATATTTTAAAACTAATTAATTTTATTATAAAATAATTTTAATTTCTTTTATATAAATTTATAACAGTTATTATTATATAATTTTAAATGTTATACATATTAAATAGGGTAAATTATAATTTGGTACATTTTGGTTGGCCCAATTGCACTTTGGTATCCTGAAATTTAACAAGTGACCTGTGTTTTTTGTCATTAACACAAAGGGACCATGTGGTTTACTTCTGTTAGCATTTAACGAAAAGGATTGATGTGGCTCAATTTTAGCCATCATTTTTCACTTCATCTAAGCCATCAGTTTCTATTGCATCTTAATTGTTGGTTCTCTTGCATCTAGGCCCCATTTCATGTTTGATTTGATTTTTTATGCCGACGACTCCAACTGGACAAAGAAAAAAATCATTAAATTTGACTCATAGCTCTGATTTAATTGCATTATGGTTTAAAACAAGAGAGATATGATCATATTCAATAGTGAGGACCAATGTGAAACTTTAAGAAAATATTAAGGACCAAAATAGAATAAAAGAAATATTAAAGATCAAAACAGAACTTGAAATAAACATTTGGAACCAAAATAGAGTTTTTACCTCCATAAATATTTGCTCTATACGGCATGTTTGCAACTTTGCTTCGAAAGGAAGTAATTGAAAACAATCTACTATTTCCTCATCATATCTCATAAGCACACGTGGCAGCTTCTGACTCTATTCTCAAAACGAAATGACGCACCTATTTAATTAATTAATAAATAAATTATTATATTAATTAAACTGTGTTGATATAAATAGTTAAATACTCTATCCATATTTTCTCCTCTTTCTTCCATCTCAAATTGTTTTTTTTTTTTGTGATCATGGGAGGCGGAGGAGTCATGAGGACCGCCGCGAAGGTCGCCGGCATCGGCGTCGCTTCCGGCGGACTCAGGAATTTGACGGCGGCGTCACCGGCCGAGCACGCCGTCCGGCAGGCTTCGCGACCTGTTTCGGCGGCGCTGTCGTCTTCGTCGTCGTCGCGGGAATCGAAAGTCTCCGATATTCCGCCGCCGCACACGGCGGCGTCATGGGATATGGACGACTGGGATTTCGGCGGCGATGAAGAATTGGTTATGAATGCAGGGGAACCTATGCCCAGGATGGTGTTTGACGCTGTTCCCAGCTTTCAAGAGGCCAAAGAAGCCACAACGGAATTGAAAGACGCAATTGATAAGTATATTTTCTCTCTTGCTTCTAGGGATTTTATGATTTTATGATTTTGAGAATTTGTTTTTGTTTTTTTTCTTCGTGTTCTAGGTTTTTGTTGATAGGGATTAGGAATTATCTGGGAATATGGAAAACTTTGAATTTCTGGATTTCTAATTATGAAATTCTTGATGATTGCATGTATTATATACTTTGGATCAAAATACAAATTTGGTCCCATATATTTTGTTGCGTTCTCAATTTGGTCTTGTATCATTTTTTGTTGCATTTTCGGTCTCTTATTTTTATAAAAGGTTCCAATATGGTCCCATATTATTTTTGGTCTCATCTATTATTGGTCAAGTTGCAGAATTGGTCCCATATGTCCCATATTTTTGCAAAAGGATCAAAGATATAGGACCAATTATACAATTGACTCTAAGATATAGGGATTTGGGATTATCTAGGAATATGGGAAACTTTAAATTTCTGGATTTCTAATTATGAAATTCTTGATGGTTGCTTTGTTTTATATATAGACCATTCATTCCAATAAATAAGTTGTGTTATTTGAAGATGTACAACTATATACTGAATTTACTTTTTTCATGATGTTAAATCCGGTGATTGTTTTCACATCTCCAGGTTTTCTCCCTTCCTTCTATTCTCAATAATATTTGGATAATGTGAAATATTCATTTTGGCCCTCAAACTATAGAGTAATTTTTATTTTGGTCCCCAAAATATGATTTCATATAATTTCTGCTCTTATTTCTAAGATGGACAATTTAGATAGATTATATTTCTCTCCGAAGTATCATAACAAGTGAGTTGAGAAAGAGAGAAAAATTTTTGCTCTTTGAAAAAAAGTAACTATAAATTTATCTCTGATTTGTGATCAAGTATGAGAAGTTTTTTCTCTTTTTGTCAACTCAATTGTTAACACATATGAGAGAGAATCAGAGAAATAGTTATCTCAGGGGTCCAGATTTTGTGTAGTTTAGAGGAAATCACATTTTGGGATCAAAATAGAGCAAATATAAAAGTTTGAGTTTTTTTTTTGAAAAAAAATAGCTTTAGAACCAAAATGAAATTTACCTCATAGTTGGAGGATCAAAATGACATTTTAACCTATTTATGAATAACCTTTTAATTATATATATATATATATATATGAGCTATCACAAATATGAAATTTGTGATTGAAGAAATAATGTTTATTTCAGCATATTAGTGCTTTCAGAGTTTTAATTAGTGGAATTTATTTTGGACCTCTGCACATGAATTTCTGGTAGTGGAACATTTGTTCATATATATATATATGAATATCTTTTATTACTTTTCTCCATTCTTAGATCTTTTTATTTTGCTATAATTCTCAGAGTATACTTATCTTCTAATACATCCGAGTATGAGAGTTCTTCTCCCACTAGTGAAGCCTCTGTTCATTCTCCTTTTCTTTCTGGGACGATGACCAAATATCCTATCATTGACGCCATTTCAAGTCCTTCATTACCGAATCAAGCACTTCAAGCTTTTAAATTTCTGAGCACAAGTCCTGAGGCCCAGGTAATTCGTGATCTTTCACTTCAATGTCTCCAAGTGAATGTTGACTGTTTATTCCATTTTAATTAAAGGTCAAATGAGCAAATTTGGTCTCATATTTAGCTGAGTTTCCAATTTGGTCATGTATCTTTTTTTTGTTGCACTTTTAGTCCCATATCTTTGTAAAAGGGTCCCAATTTAGTCCTATATTATTTTTGGTCTCATATCTTTTGGTCAAGTTGTAGAATTGGTCCCATATTTTTGCAAAAGGATCAACCTTTAGTTGTTCGTTTTTCAAAGATATGGGACCACTTCTGCACTTGACCCAAAGATATAGAACTAATTTTGCAATTGATCCAAAGATATGAGACTAAATCTACAATAAAAAAAGATATGGGACCAAATTAGGAACTAACCTAAAGATATAGGACCAAAAGTGTAAGAAAAAAGATATGGGACTAAATTGAGAACTGAGCAAAAGATATGGGACCAAATTTGCACTTTTACCTTAATTAAATAAACTTACTTACACTTGGCTTTGAACAGAACATTGTAGCTTCTGTTGCTTCTGATCCCAATGTATGGAATGCAGTCATGCAAAATCAAGCACTAAATGATTTCCTCGAATCACACCAGAAAGGTACTAAATGTTAATGTTTGTGGCATCCTCTGTTTCATTCACGAGGAAACCTATATTTTAGTTAGTTTCTAAATTTGTTCAAGAACAGTTATTTAGTTTTTGTAGATTGGAAATATATTTTTGGTCCAATGCTCAAAATTCAAATTGATTCTAAATGTATAACATTAAGTTTAGTCTTAAATGTTTTAGAAATTTCATATTAGTCTTAAATGTCTTCATTGAGTTTCATTTTGTTTCCAAATTATTGAATATTGTCATATCTCTCTTGTTTAATTGCTTTTGACGAATGCTTTCTCGATGCAACAATGTCAAATAGCATCCCGAAAGTGGATCACTTGTTTCACTATCGAAACAAATGAAGTTTGTAATATCTTTGTTGTTTCAAGTTCAAATGCGACGAGTACGAAGTTACATGTTTTTCTTAATGAGTTATTTTTCTGTCCTATTAGAATCGTCAGTAGAAGAAGTCAGATTGAGCCCGAAACTGGATTTGAGACCAACTTTCATAATTTTTTTATTGTTTGGTCCGAAATCCACTTTTGAGCCAATTTGACTTCAATTGTTAGTGGTGTCAACTGGGCAGGAAAATGACTCGTTAAGTGTAAGTCGTAACTCCGAACTTGTCATGTTCGAATTTGAAATTAGAGAAATATGATCCATTACCATGAAACAAGCGTCCCACTTTCGGGACCCGATTATAAAGAAAGTAATTTTCAAGAGCAACTTCGTAGTTCTGGACTCATCACATTTGAAATTTGAAATGAGATATATATGACCACATTCAGTAGTGTGGAATCAAAATGGAACTCGATGATATCATTTAGGATCAATATGAAGCTTTTAAAACAGTTAGGTCCAAAATGAACTTAGAGGGATTCATTTAGAGACAATTTGAGCATTTGACTTATATTTTTTTATCTATGATTATTTTACAAATGTATGTTATCGAGTTATTGAAATTTTATTTGTGGGGACTAAATTGTTGATATTTATAAAAAGACTAAAGATCAAATAATATTAATGGACTAAATCTTTATCTTAAGATAAATTCAAAGACTAAAATGTAAGTTTTTTCTTCATTTCTTCATGGATGTTATATACTTATATCATTACAAAATATTCCACAGTTGCTGCTGTTGAAGCAGAGGAAGCATCAGATGTCTCTGATGAAATTGCACAAGAGTTACTCAACAGAGACCAAACTAGTAACCCAAGAAATGGTTTTGATGGTTTCATGGATATAGTACAGAATATTAAGTTGACAGTAACTGAAATGGTAAGCAATGTGTCGAATTCACTTAACAACATATTTGGTGTTCCATTATCAGCTGAGAAAACTTCGTCTGATGCAAATGGAAACAAAAAAGGAAGCTTCATGGATCCTATTTCCATGGGAGGAATTATGGGGTTAACAATGTTGGTGGTTATGGTTGTTTTGTTGAAGAGAGCTTAAACTCTTAATTGGTACCACCACCAGATTTTACATACCTAATGTACTTGATCTAGTTTTTGTTTTTACTTTTTGCCTGAATTGCATTTGCAAACGAGTTGAACAGTATTTGAAAGTTATAAAATCTTATTATGAAATTTAAGAATGATCAAAATATTTAGGTTAAAGGGTAATTTTGGTTCTAAATGTATGCACTAATGTTCATTTTGGTCCATTATGTTTCAAAATGTTCAAATTAGTCATAAATGTTTGCAAACTGTTTCATTTTGGTCTCAAACTATTGAATATGACTTGTTTCAATTTCAAACGTGACGAATTTAGAGTTACATATTGTTCTCAAAGGGTATTCTCTTTATTCAGTTGGGGCCGTCAGTAAATGAGGTCAAATTGGTCTTAAAAGTAGACCGTTTGTTTCATGATCAAACAAGCAAAGTTGATCATATCTCTCTCATTTTAAATTCGAATGCGATGAATTCAGAGCTACGAGTTTCTCTTCACAAGTTTTTTGAATTTGAAATGGGAGACGAGAGAAATATGATCACATTGAATTGTTTGAGATCAAAATGAAACATTTTACCAATATTTAGGACTAAAATAATCACATTGTCAATATTTAAGATAGGAAATAATGCAAAAAATTATGATTATTTCTCTTCAGGTTGTCCATTCTCCATAGTATTATATTCTCTTCAGGTTGTCCCTTGAACTTTGTTGAGTGTGCAAAAGACCCCTTAGATTTTCAAAAGTTGCAAAAATCCTCCTTAAACTTGATCAAATGTGCAAAAACCCCTTTATTGTTTACTTTCCATCCAATATTTAACAGAAGTGACACATCACGTTAAAATATTACTAACTTAGCTGGCACATCATGTTAGAGTTATCACCTGAAAATAAAAGTGTAGGGTTTCGACAACCATTTCAACCATTAAATAAAAGAATAAGAATGAAGAAAATCACTCATGTAAAATTTAATGTGGTTCGGTGCTTTAAGACTCTACTGTCCCATTGGAATAACTTCACTATTTGTAATTTTTGCACGGGCAAAATTACGAATCCTTCTAAATACATAATTTTTCAACGGGAAAATTACAAGCCCTCTCTCACACTATGAAGCATGGACACTGACACGGATACATGACACGACACAAACACGGATACACCAACGCGTCAAATTCTTAAAGTTACATGACACGGCACAACATATATTTATATTTATATAAATAATTAAAAAGCAATAAAATTTGATGAAAAATTTTAAAAATATCATATCTATTTATAATAGGCCAAAGTCCTATTTTGGTCCCTCAATTATGTTCACTGTTCCAAATTGGTCCCCCAATTATTTTTCGTTCCATATTGGTCCCTCAGTTTTCCAAAATTTGACATAGTTACGTTTTCCATTCATTTTTCGTTAAAAAAAAAGGCAAAAATAAACTTTCATCCCCCAAAAGTTTTATTTTCTTATATTAAGGTCATTTTCTTTTTATAATAGGATCAAAACATAAGAAAAGAAATATATTAAGATTTTACCTGAATTTTTTCAAAAACACAACCCCTCTCTCTTTCTCATATTATTCACAACGTTTCTCTGTAACGTTTCTCTCTCATATTATTCAAAAACGTTTCTCGGATCTCTGATTCCATTGTTACGATTCATCTTCTTCCCTCCTCGGAGCTAAATCTTCGACACCGAATAGCTCTCCTTCCTATTCATAATATTCCCAGAAACCCCTTTCTCTCTGTTCAAATCTTCTCTTTCCCTCAATCCCGAAAACCCCAATTCTCTCCTCCACTTGCAGTTGCATTTCGACATCGCCGGCCGATGTCCCGGCGTCAACGACGACAAACATTACATCTTCCTTATTTGTGCTCTAATGGGTACCCAAAACAACGAATTCTCCTCCATTACATACGCAAACGACCCCATCGAGAAACACGTCCTCGCCGCCAGATCATCGCCACCATCACCGCCGTCATTTCTACTCCTAAACTTCCCCAGCTTCACCGTCACCACCTCGCCGGACCCAGATTCAAATTCCATGCCGCCGCCATTGCTGTCGGACTCCAGGAGGACAATCTCTCTCAACGTGTCGCTCTCGCCAGATTTGAAAACAAAAATGACCGGCGAGTAGGGCTGTTCAAATCCAATCCAATCCAAACTCAACCGATCAATCCAATCCAAACCGATCAAAACCGACCAAAACCAATCATCTAATTGGTTGAATTGGATTGAAAATGATGAAAACCGATTAGTTCGGTTCGGATGGTTTTGAAAACCAAAAACCGACCGAACCAAACCGAACTATATTAATAATTTAATTAAATATTATTTATATTATATTAAATAAAAAACATCCCTATCTCTAAACTTAATTTCTTCATTTTTTATTTTCCCCTATTTAGTCGTCCCTCACACTCAAATTTAGTCACTTTTTATTTCACAATTCATAATTTTACACTTCATCCTTCCTTCATCACTTCATCTTCAATCTTTATTCTTCATCACAATTTACAGTTTCTAATCTTTTCTTATATTTTCTAGATTTTTATATATTTTGTATTTTTTAGATTTTTAACTTAATGAATATATAGAAAACCGATTAACCGATCCAATCCAAACCGATTAAAGTCGGTTTGGATTGGTTCGGTTGACCTAAAATGACTGGATTGATTGGATGGCTTTAGTTGTCATCCAATTTGTTCGGTTCGGTTGAAAAAAAATGTCAAAACCGATCCAAACCGAAGTTTGAACACCCCTACCGGCGAGCGAGGAAAAGTGAGGCCAGAAGAGGAATCAGCGAGACAAGTATTACAACAGAGAGGGCAAGTGGAGCGAGAAAGTGGCCACGTGTCGATGCAATCAACATGGAAGGCGTGACTACATCTAGGAAGCAATCATAGTTTGTCTTCTGGTTCGAATTCGCATAAACAAATGGCGTAATCGAAAGGAAACGTGGGCTTTAGGATTAATTAAGTTCTTCTTCTTCATAAAATAATTCCTCATTCTAGAGAGAGAGAGGAAGGGATTATGTTTTTGGGCTTAAAATCTAAATTTATTATTTTTTTTATGTTTTGATTCTATTACAAAAAGAAAAGGACCTTAATATAAGAAAATAAAACTTTTGGGGATGAAAGTTCATTTTGCCTTTTTTTTTTTAACGAAAAAATGGATGGAAAACGTTTGAGGGACCAACTGTGCCAAATTTTGAAAAACTGAGGGACCAATATGAACGAAAAATAACTGAGGGACCAATTTGGAACAATAAGCATAACTGAACACAGTTCCTCTAAGATAAATTTCTTAAAACAGTTTCTTTCTTGAACACAGTTCTTTAGCGAAAACAGTTTATCTTAAGTAAACAGTTCCATTTAGCAAAACAGTTCCTTAACAAAATTATTCCTGAAAGAAAACGGTTCTTTAACTCACAAAAGATAAAGTGCATAATATAAAAAGAGTTAAGAGAAGAAGAACAACACAGCCAATTTATACTGGTTCAGAATAAGGTACAAATCCTCATCAAAGGACTTTCTCTTAAGCCTACGATCAGTCCCAAACACAAAGCAAGAGATGTTTATATTATTGGGCAAACTAACCAAAATACAATCTGGAAGACAACCACTGACGGATCACCCTAAGGTTAAACAAGTCTCTCTTTTATAGTTTCCCAAACCACAATTCCTCATGGGTAACCACAAGGTTCCTAACACAACTCCTCTTATAGTGCAACCACTCACGGATTACTACTAGGATTTCACAACAACTGAGGGTAGGCAACCTATTACCACTAGGAGGTATGCCAACGAATCAGAGGTATCAAGATGAATAGAAAAGGGTCTCTCACAAAGAGATAGGTTCACACAAAGTGAATGTTACTAACCACAAACTCCACAAAGGATTCTCACAACTAATGTGATAGCACTAATTAAGTAACTTCTGATGATATTCTTTCAGCAAATCATTAGCTTCATTAGCTTCGATCTTTTGAAGTCTTTAGCCTTTTATACTTAAGCATCTCAGCAACTTGATAAGAAATGTTCTTCAGACTTGAATTCTCCAACGGCTAGGAACAATATAATTGGTATTGAAATTCAATTGCCTTGGTCTTCTCAAAGTCTTTAATGTCATTCCTGATAGGAATTGTGCCCTAGGGCCAATCCTTTTTGATGTATGT
>QANZ01052852.1:106633-170405 GCA_003254925.1 Chamaecrista fasciculata | reverse complement strand
GAGATCATCTGTGAACTATAATCATTACAAATTAATGCCTTTTAGTCATCATCCAAACCAACAACTAATGGTTACTGCTAAGTTTTGTAGATCTTATAGTGTCCTTGATATCAAGCACTGCCATAATTGATTATCGACCAATTGATGGGTGTGAATTTTTGTATGGTAGGAATGGTTGCATATTGCAGTGCAGATGGTACTGTCCTCCGTTTTCAGGTAAATTAAAGATCTTGCCGGAGATTCCACTTGTAATCACCACACCATCAGTTCTCTTGTTGATGTTTTCATTAGGTTGTGTACTTGATTATTCTTCTATTAGAAAGATTTAGATATTGTGATTGATAATTAAGGGACCAAGATCAATTTTTATTTATGAGCTTTGATTTTATGTATACCAGCTTACTACTAAAGCAGTGGAGACAGATCATACACACGGTCGAGTCCCACACTTTTTCTGCGGGTCAGTATCTGCAGAGAAATCAACTCTCACTGTCAGCTCTCCAGCATCAAACACAGCTTTCCCATTGAAGAAGTTTTCCAACAAGGGTCGGCACGCTGCATCTTCTTTCAGGGGTTTTTTATGTGAGTCTAATGTAAAAAAAAGTAGAAATAATCAAATGACAAGGGATTCTGATTCTCGAGTATTAGGTAAGCCTGGCAAATCAGCTTTCAATACAAAATTGAGTAGATGCTATAACGTCAATTTTCAATTTGTTTCAGTCCTCCGTGATGGTGACAATTTGGGTTTGGAATCTCGGTTGGAGGAGGCAATAGCTGGTGATAGCAATCAGAAAAAACAAGTAGATACCCTAGCTTTAATTTGCAGAGATAATGAGACGGCAGGTACGAACTTGGAAACTTTTCCTCCCAAACTGGCTGCATTGCATAGAGTAAGATGGAACATGAACAAAGGTAGTGAGAGATGGTTGTGCTATGGAGGAGCAGGTGGTGTTGTACGATGTCAGGAGATTGTTTTCTCTCATGTTGATAACAAATGGGCTGAGAAGAGATGAGAAATGTTAGTAAATTAATTGCCTAAATCTGTATATAGCTGTACATACATCCTAAATATCTAATGCTAATTCATTATTAGCAGCTCAATTTGAAAATTTTTGTAGAGGCCACCAGTAGTATTATTCTCAATTTTTCAACTAAATGTATATTTGGTCGTCATTTTTTAATTCTTAAAAAGATCACAACTGGCAAAATATTTTCATGATTTGCAACTATGCAAGGAAGAGAGTGTGGTATCTTCGCTCAAATTTTTTATTTTTTTTGGCCAGGCATCTTCGCTCAAATTAGTTGTAACATTTATTTTCATCATTGTTAATTAACTTGTCATTCATTATTCACAATTTGATATTTGCCGCGTTGGAATATGGTCTGCTCTTATCGCTAAGAAAAGAAGAATTGAGGAAATAGCTATGTAATAAAATTCTTAATAAACTACCCTATCATAATATTGCGGTGTTGATATACGACGGCCCAGTTCGTTTTCGTTTTGATTATAATCTATTTTGATTATAATCATAATAAACATGTTCGTTTACGTTTTTTTCCTAATTCAATTATAATCATGATTTTTAAATAATCAAACACACTCAATTACACTTATACCCCTATACATAAACCTATAATTACCTATACTCTAATACATTCAATCCCCAATCACAAAGGGCAAAATAGTCATTTAATTTAAAATTGGGTCATTTTGTAAATATCCATTTTTGTGTTTGGGCTAAAATGTTATTTTGCCCAAATAATTTAGAACTGAAATTGAAATTTTCTCCAATCATATCCTTATCATCTCTTTCTCTCATCAGACCCACTCCCCGTCGTCATCCTCCTTTGCACTCTCACCAAATCAATTAGTCCATGATTATGTTGCTGGTCTTAGAAAAGCAAAGGGTTTCATAATCAACATCAGTGTCCGGTGTTGAGGCTCAAATTCTGAAATTGAAAACCATTAATGTAATACCCAGGGCCATGTTCGAAGATGCGTGGATTCATCAACGCTTTCGGCCAGCAATTACAGCTTCGATTTTGCAGCTTCAGATCGTGGATTCATCACAGCAANGCTATAACGTCTGTAAAACTGTTTATTGAATTTTCAATTTGTTTCAGTCCTCCGTGATGGTGACAATTTGGGTTTGGAATCTCGGTTGGAGGAGGCAACGGCTCCTATGGAGAGGCCCCAGAAACCAATAGCTGGTGATAGCAATCAGAAAAAACAAGTAGATACCCTAGCTTTAATTTGCAGAGATAATGAGACGGCAGGTACTCTCGAAGGCGATAATGAAATGCCGAACTTGGAAAGCGTACCCGAAACTTTTCCTCCCAAACTGGCTGCATTGCATAGAGTAAGATGGAACATGAACAAAGGTAGTGAGAGATGGTTGTGCTATGGAGGAGCAGGTGGAGTTGTACGATGTCAGGAGATTGTTTTCTCTCATGTTGATAAGAAATGGGCTGAGAAGAGATGAGAAATGTTAGTAAATTATTTTGGGTATCCTAATTGCCTAAATCTGTATATAGCTGTACATACGGCGTTGCCACATCCTAAATATCTAATGGTAATTGATTATTAGCAGCTCAATTTGAAAATTTTTGTACAAATTAATATTTGTCTGACATTGAAAGCTGCGAGAGGCCACCAGTAGTATTATTCTCAATTTTTCAACTAAATGTATATTTGGTCGTCATTTTTTAATTCTTAAAAAGATCACAACTGGCAAAATATTTTCATGATTTGCAACTATGCAAGGAAGAGTGTGGTATCTTCGCTCAATTTTTTTATTTTTTTTGGCCAGGTATCTTCGCTCAAATTAGTTGTAACATTTATTTTCCTCAATTCCTCAATATGGTCTGCTCTTATCGCTAAGAAAAGAAGAATTGAGGAAATAGCTATGTAATAAAATTCTTAATAAACTACCCTATCATAATATTGCGGTGTTGATATACTACGTACACAAATATACTACTTGTCTATTAGGGTATATAAATATGTATGTAATATTTATAATTATTATAAATGTGAAATTATATATAAAAAAATTATTTTTAAAGTAATAAAAATTATTTAAAAAGAATTGAAAAGTACAAATAAAATATATATAATTGTATAAGCGTAAATGAGAGAATTTTTTTTTTTTTGAAATTTAAACTTAATTCTTGGGGTGCATATGAAGGACGTGTGTAATATGAGGAGTTATTTATCTTGTTATATGACCGACTACCAAAAAGTGCCTCAGACATATATAATAGTATAGATATAGATATATTGTGTGTGTGCTTAAAAGACACTTTAAGAGAGATACAAATGGATTACCTAAGAGAACATTTTAAATTACTAAGGAAATATGTGAAATCATATGTATGCATATATTTACATGAGGTATAATATTTAAATTAATATTTATCATTAACGAAATATAAATTACTTAAGGAAAATGGTCAACTTTGCAGTAATGAGCAACCTTGTCAATTTCAAGACTTTTTTACACTGCCGCATGCTATTCAAGACCTACTTATAGATGAAGCTGAGCTTGAGTCTGTTTTTTGATAGAGCGATTAGCTCCGTAGTCTCTTTTTGTTGTTGTCTCTTCTTTCTTATTTACCAAACAAAAAAAAAAGAATAGATTTTTTTTTAATTTGGCCAAAAAGAGCTATAGAACTTTTTGATGCACTATAAAAATTTTGATTATTGGCCAAAAATTTTTAGGGTAAATATATGTATTATGTAATGTTCATTTTGAATAAATATTAAGGGCCAAAATAGATTTTTGGCCTTCATTATTTGAATACTTCTCAGTTTATGACAATTACACTTAGAGAATCTCATTTTGATACCATAATAAAATTTGTAAAGCAAAATTTAGACTAATATTAATAGCACTCATGCATTAGATATGTAATCTTGAACAGTGTGTCAAACTCAAACAAGACACCTTTTGAAGAGCAACGAAGGTTTTCGAGCACCTGTCCCTTCGATATGGCCTCATCTTTTGTGTGTGTTTGGGGTTGTGGGACCATCCAACTCCAGAGTAAGTAAAGTAAAGCTAAAGCATTTACTAGGCATGGCAGGAAGCATTAAGCCAAAGTGTTTACTGTTTAGTCTTTAGCAGTTGCACTAAAACTAGTGACTAGACCCATCACCATTATTACTGCTAGTGGTATTGGGCGAAGAATGAGATGGTGGTGGTGAAAGAAGGAGTGGGTGGGAATTTGGGAGAAAGGTTAAGCATCTCCAAGGCCTGCACTCTAAGCTGCACACCCAATTCTGGGTCCCATTTTAGTGAAAGTTGATGCCCCAACTGGTAGGATTTTGCACTCTTCTTGGAATTGATTCTTTGTAATATAGCTTTCTTAGGCACTGAAGGCCACCAGATAGAGTCCTTTTATAACTACCTACGGATTCAAGTCTAGGTTCTCCCTCTTTTTTCTCTGTCTACGGATTCTTTGTATATGGTGGTTTATTGTTTAAATTTTCTCAGATGGTACATGTCACTGCTTCCAATTAAAAGATTGGAAAAACATAATTCTTTGTAATATAGCTTTCTTTGTAAAAAGGAAATCGTATTTTTACCTGTAAGGAATGCTAATATTAACATTTAACACTATTAATATTAAGCTACGGTTTCAATTCTCTGTTAAGTTTCCTACAAGCTTGAGTAACTGTGTAGCTTTCCGCTTTCCCCTCTCTGTGCCATTTTTTGCCAGGTCCAAGAGAGAACTAATGGCCCCAAGTGACATGACTGGGGGCAGATGACAAGGATCTTCATCACAGAGGTGTGCTAGCACTGCGGTTGCATTCTCTCGGTTCTTAGGTGAGCCATTTCTAAGTAATTCCACCAAAGGAGAGACAGCATTTAAAGATCCAATTGCTGCTTTACCATCAGGGTGGCTAGCTAGCACTGAAACAATACCCAAAGTCTCATCTATCATTACTCCACCAGGTTCAGTTAGCATTTCAATCAACTTGGGCATTATACCGGCCATAACTGCACGTCTTTTGTTACCCTGAGACAAACAGAGAATGAATAATGCTGCTGCAGAGTCCAGTTTCCCTCTTGGACTACCCTCATGTAAAAGTCTTATTAGTGCTGGGATTGCCCCTGATGCACCAATTGTCTCTTTGTTCTCATTTATAACAGAGAGGCTGAAAAAGGTGGCTGCTGCATTCTCCCGAGCTTCCATACTACCATTTATTAGCACATGAAGGATCCCAGAAACAGCATCAGAAGCCATGATACACTCTTTGTTACACTTGCTTATAGAGAGGTTCAGAAGAGCAGTCACTGCATGATCTTGGGTGCAAGAGTCAGTCACATTGAGGAGTGCAACAAGTAGGGGTACAGCACCAGCCTCAGCAATCAACAGCCGATTGTGACCATTGTTCTTAGCTAGAAGACGAAGCTCACCTGCATTAATATAGTATTTTTTAACAAATAAACTTTGTATAAAAAAAACAAATAAACTAACTTTTTTCATCAAATAACCGCCTTTTATACCACAATGACGACTTTTTTAATTATGATTATTCTGCTATAAATTAGAACAATCTGAAGTATAGTTTAGGAGAAAAAAAGTAAAAGAAGCAAAACTGTTGCCAGAGGACAATAATGATAGTAGTAAATAATTTCACAGAATAAATATAATTCATTGCTTGAAGCATGACTGGACATGGGCATGTTGAAAGAGGCATTCCTGTGCAAAGAAAGTACCAGAAGATCATATGCTCTCATGCTATTTCAAAGAATTGTTTGGGAGTCAAAATGCTGGCAGACTGTTGGAAACAAGATCAAGCTACTACAGTAACCTGCACAAACAAACAGAGAGAGAGCAGTGCTTACCTGCAGCAAATCGTTGGTCTTCAACGTCATTGGAAATAAGTTTCCTCAGTATAGTATTAATCTCTATAAATTCAGTAGAGCCATCAATTTTTTCCTTACGGAGGCGTAAGTTCCCTAATCTTTTAGGTGGTTCGAACCCATTTTCCTTACTCCAACTGGATATCAAGCTATATAACGCATGGTTGGGAGTGAGGATAGTGCTGGAAAGAATCTGCAATGTCTTGGGACATGTTCCATGCCCTGCATTAAACCATTTCTTTATGCAAGCTCGGTCATAAGTCTGCAGAGGAAGTGCAAGAAAGGGGATTCACAACGGTTCAGATGAAATCGAAATGAAATTTTCAGCAAGAAACTGCAAGTTCCAATTCTAATTTGAAATTTCTAAACTAGTGCTTTTTATATTGTACATTACATTTAAAAGCAAGGACTTTGTAAATTTATGCCCATTATGATCCCTTTTAGCCACAGAACTATATAGTACTGTAAGAAGCCAACTGTGTCTCTTTTCTACTTCAGAATTGCATAAAGAGCCTTCAATTTATAGCGCTGACACTGAAGGAGGGCTGAATATTTGGTACTACACGCACTCTCTTGTACTCCTTAGTCTAAGAAAAAGATGGATCACTAAAATTACTTAAAAGTTAACATTTTCTAACATCAACAACAAGTATGTTTCACTAGATTTGATCGCATACATCTTCATGTAATTTAATAAATTTATTCATATAGAAAATGCTCAAAGTATATTAGTCTTCATGAACTTTCATTCACATTCAATTTTCCTAACGAGCTATTTTCTCTAAGTCCTGCTTGTAATCATTTAATATCTTGCATAGCATCATTCTTGGTCAAAGTAGTGCTACTTAAAACTTTCATAAAGAAAAAAAAATGAGGATCATTATTTTCACACTTTATAAATCAAAAAATATGAAAAAACAATGAAGTTTTCTTCAGCTACTATTGAGGAAGTGCCAACATAGCAATAGTAAACCATATGATAAACAAACAAATACGAAGGTGCCACTATAAGAGCGCCTTTCATATTTAGTTTTGCATAACTAGAAACGGGTCAGTTGAATCATAATATTAAAGAAAGTCATAAAGCTTATGGGTTATATCGTAATAAAGGAAAAAATTAAAAATACAGATATGTACCTGCCCTGTGCAAATGATAACAGGATCTTTCATCAATTCAAGTGATATTGGGCAGCGAAATTCATCAGGTATAACCAGTGATTGAGCACATAGTTTACTGTATGGCTCATCAGCATGAGGAAGACAATCCTTGCTAGCATTTGCAATAACATTAGAAGGCTCTTTCAGCACGAAATCCTCAATTTTTTTCAGCACCATTAACATATCCTGTGTTCTTTTCTCCATATCACTATCCTTGGATTCAATTATCTTCTGCAGAGCAACTGATTCTTGTTTAATGTCTTCGGCATTTATAAATTGTAGCCTTTCACATATTAGACGTAGAACAACTGTGTCAGAATTCATATCATAGCTCGGGTTGTAAAGGGATGTCAGGTAATCATGTAGCTCAAGACCTGGCGAATCAAAGCTGTCCTTGGCTCTTAAAAACTGACCATTCACAAGTGCAACCTAACAATAGCAATAGCAACAGACTAATATGAACATGTGAGGGGAGAGAGAGAGCGACAAGAAAGATGAATACAAGATAACTCAGGGTCTTCTAACATTTAGCCATGGTATCGTAGGATTCCCTTTAGAAGTATAATAGAGAAACATTCACCTGCTCCTTAACTTCTTCAGAAATATCAAGATTGTGACAGGAGATATTGGTTATAGCTTGTGCAAAATGAACATAAAGGTTATTGAATTTGCACTTAATTTGCTCACCCTCCAGTATCTGCAACCACAAGCAAATGAGCTAAGCATACAATTTCTAAAATATGAAAAGGTAATATTCAAATTCTAAATGGAATAATTGAATAAACAGGTTTTTTATGATGGGAAGGCACTCAAAGAAAAATCATCATAGAATACAGTTATTTTTTCTCTTCTACTTCAGCAACAACCCATTCTCACACCAGGCACCCAAAATGTTAGTCAATACTATAAAGCCACAAAGAGTAAACAAACGATAGTTATTATTAGACTCAGAAAGATTAAAAAGAAAATTTTATACGTTCGAAAGAAAAAGTTGGAAACACCTTCATGACTCTTATCCCATGCGACAATTTGACTTGCTTGAATTGAAATATGCCAGTGCTTTGAAAAGTCCACAGGAAAAGTTCACTATTCAAGGGATCAACAACATAAGCAAGAACATATGATTGAGAAACTCGCTCCACACATGTTTGGATTATATCACATATTGACATCAACTTGCACAGTCAGCTCATTTTGCCACATAGTGTACTTAGTCAGCTTTTGTACAGGCTTCTAGAATCCTTCTGTGTATATTCTTTCTGTTAGTTAGTGGCCTCGGGATTGCTTTCTCTAGCTGTAATTAGTTATAGATATTTCATTCATTCTTTGGCAATTGTATATAGGCTGTACATTTCATTAAATCAAAGTAGCGCATTTGCTCATATTTCATTCATGGATTTTAGAATTTGAACAGCAGCCGCCTAGCAGTAAGTCTTCAGTCTCACAATTAATCCAATTAAACACATAAAGAAAAAAATCAAAGTAAATCAAAGATCATAGGTTCTAAAGTTGCAATAAGTAACAGCTAAAAAAGAATGACGTCTCAATTCGACAACACAGAGGCTATACATTTACAATCAAACAATAAGGTCAAAACAGCGAAAAAAAGAGGACTATAGTGGAAATTTTCAAAAATACGCACCATATAAAGTTGACTTCCATTTCGACCAAAGTCGAGCAAATCCTTGGCGTTCTCGAGAGCTCGTCTCAAGGAAGCTAAAGCGACAATCGCGTGGTCGGGAATGGCATCGTCCTCCTTAATGTCCATCAAATCCTCGAAGAGAGGATCCAAGAACCTGATTCTCCGGCTGAGATGACGGCATTGCTTCTCGATCATGCACTTGAAGACGGTGATGAGAGAGATTTCGTTGACAATGCGGATTAGCCTGTGAAGCAGTGAAGCCGTATCGTCGTCTTCCATGGAAGAACGCACAGAGAGAGAGAGAGAAAATATCTGAGTGAAGAGAGAGAGAAGAAGAAGAAGAAGTAGAAGAAAGAGGAAACGGCGCGAGCGTGATCGTTGTGGGACCCACAAATGCATAAAATATCTCGTAAGGTTGTTAAGGGAACTCATACATTACAAATTCATACTCGTTACATTTTGAGTAGGCATGCAAAAGTGGCTAATATTTTTTGTCTTTATCTTGTGGTTTTCTTTTCTTTTATTTGAATATTTTTTGGGTCAAAACCTCAAATTTATCCTAAATATGTAGGGTAGATTTCAATTTGGTTGTAATTGTTTCATTTATTTCATATTGGTTTATATATTTTCATAATTTCTTAAGTTGATCTCAAACTTACTTTCGTGATGAGATTTAACCTCCTTTACTAATAGTCTAAACTAGGCAAAAAAGAAAAAAAGTCTTCAAGAGTTAACACATTTTTGAAATGCATGTGTTAGGTGTTTTGTACATTCCTATCTCTGGCCAAAAAAAGAAACGCATGTGCGTGAGAGGTAAAACTGGAGTGGGAGCACAAAGCGCGTGCTTGGGGTATGCCTTTGTGGTGGTTTCAAGCCCCACATCGGTGGGAAATGAGTGTGTGTGTGTGTGTGTATTTAAATAGGTTATATGGGAATAAGTACTAACACTCGCGTTAGGTGTTTTGTCCATTCCTGTCTCTGGCAAAAAAAAAAACACATTTTTGAAATCATTGTATTCAAACTTAAAACAAGCGAGATATGATCAATCTTGCTTATTTAACCATAAAAAGAGTGGTTCACTCTCGAGACTTAATTTGACACAATTTATTGACAAGACAACTTCAATTAGATGTAGAAATTACTCGTCAAAAATAACTCATAACAAGAGGTGAGTAGCGAGTTGGGTTAACTCATCACCCCGCAAAATTACATTATTGCATTTATATATATTATGAAGTGTACTTTTTTATTTTTGGTAGGGAAAAGTTTAGATGAATTGGTCAACAATACCATAGCATGCTTCAAGGATCTATGAGTGCTTATAAAGGTACTTATATATTGTCTACTAACAAGGCCCTCACAGCAGTCGCAGAAATAGAACTTACGACCTTATAGGTTATGAACCAACTCCTTAGACAAACTCTTGTTGGCGGTTATTTAGTGTATTTTAATTGATTTATATTTATATATATATAATTTATATATTTTTAACTTTTTTGTTGTGTTTTGGCATTTTCTTTCACTACTTATAATTTTATAATACATTTTTTTATAGAATTTAGAATTATTTTTTTTAAGAAAAAAAATTGTAAATGTGTTATGCGAATTCGACCTGACCCAACTCAACCTGTAGAACTACGAGTTGGGTTGAGTGACAAAAAAAAAAATTGAAAATCGACTCAACCTAACTCGTAATTAGATGTGTGAGTAGGGGTGGAAATTTCCTCAAACCCAACCTATCCCAACCCAAACTCACCTCTACTCATAACTTTGGATGTATTGCATTCGAGTTTGAAACGAGAGAATATGACCACTTTGAGATCAATTTGAGAAATTATAAAAATATATAAGATCAATTTGAAACAATTGAAATATTTAAGAGTAATTTAAAATTTATCTTTTATATTTGGGACTAATTTGTTTTGAGAGTAAACTCCCAAATTGGTTACTGGATTATTGGGTCGCTGACAGATTGGTCCTTGATTTATGGAAATTGACAAATAGGTCCTCGAATTTTATTAACGTTAGTTAAATTGGTCCTTCCGTTAAGTTGCCGTTAGCCAAGACGATGATGTGTCCGTTAACTGCTGACGTGGCATGTTAAGTACCACGTCAGCAGTTGGAAAAATTGAAAAAAAAAAACACCAATTGTGCGTGCCACATCAGCATTAATAATAAAAAAAATATTTCATTCAAAATTCAAATAGGTCCCTGAGTTATATTTTTATCTCATTATTCTCAATTTCCCCTCTTTTTCATCATCTTCATTCATTTTAGTCTCAAATCCTCAAAATAAAATTGTAAAGTGTCCCAAAACTCTTCCAAACATTCCAGTTTAGTCCTTAAAATTATTAAAAACCCTAAAACCTAAACCCTAAAATCCTAAACCCCAAACCCTAAAACCCTAAAACCTAAACCCTAAAACCCTAAAATTGTAAAGTGTCCCAAAATTCTTCTAAACATTTCAATTTAGTCCTTAAACTCTAAAACCTCAAACCCTAGAACCCCAAAACCAAAACCCAAAACTCTAAAACCCCAAACCCTAAACCCTAAAATCCCAAACCCCAAACCCTAAAATCCCAAACCCCAAATCCTAAAACCTTAAACCCTAAATTCTAAAACCCCAAACCCTAAAATCCTAAACCCTAAAACCCTAAAATCCTAAAATTGTAAAGTGTCCCAAAATTCTTCCAAACATTTCAATTTAGTCCTTGAACTCTAAAACCCCAAATCTTAGAACCACAAACCCCAAACCCCAAACTCTAAAACCCAAAACCCCAAACTTAGATCCTAAAATCCCATACCCCAAACTCTAAAACCCTAAACCCTAAACTCCCAAACTCTAAAACCTCAAACCCCAAACACAAATCCTAAACACTAAAACCCCAAACCATCAGAATTGTGACTGTACATTAAAGTTCAACAATTGTGACGTGCAGCAGTATTATTCAAATCAGTCCCCGAATTTATCAAAATAGTTCAATATGTTAGACAAATTGGTCCTCTAATTAAATGAATAGATAATAAACCAAAGAGTTTAGGGTATGGGATTTTAGGGTTTGGGGTTTTAGAGTTTGGGGTTTGGGGTTTTAGGTTTTAGGGTTTAGGGTTCAAGGTTCAGGGTTTGGGATTTTAGGGTTTGGGGTTTGGGGTTTGAGTTTGGGGTTTAGGGTTTTAGAGTTTAGGGTATGGGATTTTAGGGTTTGGGGTTTGGGGTTGTAGAGTTTAGGGTTTAAGGTTTTAGGATTTGGGGTTTGGAATTTTAGGGTTTGGGGTTTGGGGTTTTAGAATTTAGGGTTTAAGGTTTTAGGATTTGGGGTTTGGGGTTTGGGAGTTTAGGGTTTGGGGTTTTTGAGTTTTGGGTTTGCGGTTCTAGGGTTTGAGGTTTTAGAGTTTAAGGACTAAATTGAAATGTTTAGAAGAATTTTGGGACACTTTACAATTTTAGGATTTTAGGGTTTTAGGGTTTAGGGTTTAGGGTTTGGGGTTTAGGGTTTAGGTTTTACGGTTTTTGATACTTTTAAGGACTAAACTGGAATGTTTGGAAGAGTTTTGGGACACTTTACAATTTTATTTTGAGGATTTGGGACTAAAATGAATGAATATGATGAAAAAGAGTGGAAATTGAGAATAATGAGATNAATCTTTCTTTTTTTTTTTTTTTAATTATTAGAGAAACAAAAATACCGAACAAGACGTTAATTAAGGAACAGTGGATAATACCAATTGCGCCTTCGAATTTGCTGTTGTCCCAATCCAATCTTACTATTGTCTGCGTCAGATTTCAGATTTGCATTGTTTGTTGCATCCATGGCCCACAAAACGCCACGTCGTTTTCAAAGGTTACACTTAATTAATTACTTGTAAAAACTTTTCAAATTGTTTACAAATATATCATTTTAGTTAAAATTCTAGTATTTATAGAAATTTCCAATTGAAAAAATAATATATTAATTATTTATAGAGATGTCAAAATAGGATAAACCAATCAGATTGGCTTAATCCACCTAATAGGTGAGTTACGCCAATTCGTTTGCGCTTTGATTATAATTTGCTTTGATTATCATCGTAATAAGCATGTTCGTTTGCGTTTTTTTTCTGATCAAATTATAATCTTGATTTTTTTTATAATCAAACACACCCAATTACACTTATACCCCTATATATATACCTATAATTACCTATACTCTAATACATTCAATCACACATCACAAGGTTAAAATGGTAATTTACCTGAAATGGTCGACCGATTTTGTCAACGATCGACCGAATATCGACCTGAAAATGCTATTAGGCCCGACGTTCGGTCGACCGATGCAAAAAATGGTCGACCGAATATCGACTTGAGAATGCTATCAGGCCCGACATTCGGTCGACTAATGCAAAAAATGGTCAACCGAATACCTGAAATGAGCCACATTGAAATTTTTTTTCGGGTCTGGAGTGCTTTTTTACATTCTTCTCTCATCTTGTGCCAAATGGTGGACCATTTTTTTTGGTAGTCCACCGAATGTCGGGGCCTAATTCGAAAAAATATTATACTTTAGTCCTTTTGGTCTACCATTTCGGAGGCAAAAATAGAATGGTCGACCAAACCAAATAAGCAGCTCGCAAGTTTCCTACAATTATAATTATATTTTCAAGATTCCCAAGACAAACAGTGACACAATCTGATTTTTTTAAAAGCAACAATCACATCCAAACACACTTTGATTATAGTAAAATCATATCTTACCTTTTCATACTTTTTCCAACTTTTTCTTCCATTTCTACCCCTATACAATTTATCAATTTCCTTACCCTTCTATCCACCAACCACAATCATTACATACCCATTTCAATAATTTCACACCAATGATCAACTATCATCCAAACACCAATACAAAAATCATCAACTTTGATTATAATCATACTCTGATTTTGATCAAAGCAAATTTTATTATAAGCGCAAACGAAAGAAGCCTTAGATTGTAGTATTTCAGATTCACTTGAAAATGGATTAAAGTAAAAATATACTTAATTAACCCATTAGTTAGGTAAATCAATTCCCACCAAATCATTTAATTTTTTTGACAGAGGCGAAAACAAAAACATACCTTCAAAATATTCTCTTTGATAGGGATTTAATGCTCATTCAAAACTCTCGATTCTCACTGAAATTTTACTCAAATAATCGCCCTCAAATGCTTTAAGAAAGAATTTTCGAAAATTTAAACTTTTGAAGAGGGAGGTGATAGAAGAAATTTTGGATTTTCGAAAATTATTTCTTAAAGTATTTGAGGGCGATTATTTGAGTGAGATTTCAGTGAGAATTTGGGTTTTTGGATGAGTTCTTGAGTTTCTCGGCGATTTTCGTATGTTTTCCAGCGAGTTTGGAGCATTTTCTGGTGGGTTTTAAATTTTCTGCGTTTTCAATTTTGGTCCATCTGTTATTTGCTTTAATTTTTGTTGTTTTTGCATTGCTATTTCATTTCATGAAAAATTTATGGATTAGTGAACAAGATGTGGGGTTTGATAATCTTCACCTCTCTCTTCTCTTATATTGTATTTTTCTAGTATTTTAACCTTACTTTTGTTTTTGTTTTGTTTTCTATGTTTACTTTGTATTAAAAAAATGATATGTTTTGGGTAACCTATTTAGTGAGTTAACCCACTAAAGCCAACTCAAATTGCTTAATGAGTTAGGTTAAGTTGGATATTGAGTTAAAAAAAATGTCAACATGCTATTGAATGGATACGGATTTTAATTTTCTAAACCCACTCATTCCAATTCAATTCACCAATCTATCTTTCTTTACAAATATTGTTTTCTATCAATCACATGTCCATGCCAATTTAGAGTTTTAAGGTTCTCACACACTCTATCAATCACTTTCTGTGATGATGCTCTCCTTTGTTTGTATTTTCTTATATATAATTTTTCTATTCTCTTTGATAGAGATTTAGTGCTCTCCTTGACGATGGATAAAAAATATTGTTTGAAACTTACAAGAAACATTCGCTTACATGCAGGGGCGGAGCTAGGATTCTGGGTTAGGGGGGGCCGAAATATTTTTTTAGCTAAAATTTTATTTTAATCCCTAATGCTTATCTAAAGTTCTGTTTTGGTCCTTAATATTCGGATTTGATATGAGATCAAGAAATATGACCATATTTAACAGTTAGAGATCAATTATGAAACTTTTAAAAAATATTAAGGACCAAAACAAGACAAAAAATTATTAAGGACCAACATAGAACTTTGGGTAAATATTAGGGACCAAAATAGAATTTTGGCCTATTGTTTCTCTATATATTATCAATATTATAAGATAAAATGTATAAGTTGGAAAAAAAAATATAAAACATATAAGAAAATATAAAGAAATAATGAAATTGAAAAGATAATAGTATTTAAATTAATTAAAGTATTAAATAATAAAAAGTGATGAATCATGTTTAAAATTGGATATTGATATAGTATATTAATTTTTATTATATTATCTAAGATATTATTCATATTTGTTATATTTATTTATGTATAAAAATAATAAACTAAAAATTTTCAAATTGATTAATTTTTATAATGAAATAAGAAATATTGTAATATATTTTTTAATTTTGAAAAATGACTAACAGCATATAGTTTAGGTTTTTTATATACGTAATAACGTTTTAGCAATGTTATATAATAAGTAAAAAGCACAGTTGGTAAGTGTTTCTCAATAACATAATATGCACATAATAAACTGAAAAAGCCCAGTTGCTGAAATGTTATATAATAAACTTAATCAAAAAACAAAAGATGAAGCTAAAAAGTAAAAAGAAAAATGCCAGTTTGCTATTTTGATGTTCACTAAAATGTATGATTATATATATATATATATGTGTGAAGGGAATTATTATCATTTGAATATATATTGTTATCTTCATTCTGTTAAAAATTATTGAAATGAATCCCAGTATATATGAGCCTTGTGTTTTCATTCTGCAATCTTGCCTCACATCTTCTTTCTTGATTGTAGACATTGACTCCAAATTGACAACTCAATTTTTGAAGCTAAATCATAAAAGAAAAGGCAAAATAGTTTGAAAAATTAGGCAAAGCACACTTACTTTTTCATCAAATTAGCTTGTTTGCCGAACAAGTCTTTGTTTTCCTCTTCAATCTTAACATCTTGTTGAACTTCCTTGGTTTGATTCTATAGATAAATAATAGTGTTGGAATATGGGTTCACCCTTGGTGGATTGGATCCAGTCAAATATGATTTAATAATAATAATTATTATTAAATGTAGTAATTAATTTTAATTAATCAATTATCAAAAAACTACCCACTACTCCAAGCATGATCAGACTTTTGGCTTTCCCTCCCATCAAAAAACACACACGTACAAGATATTCTCAAGAGGAGAAAAAAATAGATTACGTGAGTGAGTTCTAGAGAGGCAATTAACTGGTTTTTGGAAGCTAGTATCTCTAGTGGTCTCAATCTCTTCTCTTTTGGTGACATTTGTTGTGTACCTTTGTACCCGGGTCTTCGCGTGGGTATTTGGATTCAACATTCCAGGTATGTCCAAAATCTTACAAATAAGAATATTTTTTTGGAGAACTAGTACTATTTCGTTTACTCATCTCAAGGCCAGACTTGTAGATTGGTATCAAATCAAAATTACCCTCTTTAGCATCTTTGAGACCCTTGAACCCAATAGTCACTCAATAGCATCATCTTGTAAAGACTTTGACCATCAATAAGTCATTCCAAAGGAAGATGGCAATCCATAAACCCAATATGCCTATCCACATATTTACAATTCAAATTATCATAAATAGTAAGATTATGAATGTTGTTATTAACTATAACATGTTTACTTCAATTCCTCTTTTAAAGAACAATACTCGTGTTCTTACTTTTCACATCATAACAACTATTACTATGATTCAAATAGAAAAACCTATGATCAATAAGAAAAGATAAAATATATCAACTTACCTATCTGCCCAGCCCAGACCATGACTATTTAGTTTGGATCAATTTAAGTTTGGCTTAAATTTTCCCAACTCAGCTCAACTTAATCCTTCCCAGAAATATTCGCCCAACCCACCCATGGCACACCGACAAGGCCCATAGTTTTGGTTTTAAGTTCCTTGAGACGCATGCTAGGGTTTTCCATTATGTGCTCTCCCTTGTTTGTGGCTCCTGCTACCCCTCCCATCTCTCTGATCTTTTGAATGTATGTTTTTGTTTTCGCCTCTTTCCATGTTTTTGTTTTGTAGCCCATTAAAGTAAATCACTTAATTATAATTTTCTGGATAAAAATACAAAAAGGCTGATTATGATTAGGCTTGATTCTAAGTTGGGATTGTGTGATTTAAGAGTTTAGATTCACGTAACATGTGTTTTTTTCCCTTTTGAATATTAAAGTTTTAAGTGAGTTGGGTCCTGAAGCTCACTAAGATTAGATATGTTTCCATGTTTTATAAGCACTTATATATAAAAGTTATGTTATGAAAGCCAAATCGGACCAGACGGTCGAACCGGTCCGAACGGGACCTGAGAGTGAAGCAGCTCAAGATTTTTTGGCTTTTTTTTGGTTAGTTTTGTAAGCCAAATACAAAAAAATAATATGAAGTCAAATATAAAATATTATAAATCCATTAAAACAAAGGAAAAAGCTCATTTTTTTTTCACTTTTACTAACTTCATAATTATTCATGTTGTGACTTTTGTATATTTTATTTGTGTAGAACAATGAAATTATGGATTCACAAGTATATCTTATTGTTATATAAATTTTATAGTTATATTTATCAATTATAGAATATTTATATTTAAATAATTAATGTTTATTTTATTTATATATTTATAATCGCATCTGGTTTGATTGTTGGTTCAACCAATTGAACCAATCAACCTGTAACCCGAAGGTCTATCTGAGTCACTCTCCGATCTGATTTTAATAGCATTGTATAAAAATACTTATGGATCATCTACTAACAAAATCCTCACATGTGCTTTGCACCGTTATTGATGAAGGGATTGGACCACGATGTTGTATTTTGTTGGAAATTTAACAGAATTGTCAATTGAGTCACGCGTTGGTCATGTGACTTGGCCATTTCTTCCATTTCTTTCTCACATTTGAGAGCATGTATCTAGTGATGCATCCAAATCGCACATATAATATGATGTTAGAAAGATTTTGAAACAAGTTTTTCAAACTATATATGGCTTACTTATATTGATATCTTGCAACGACTTCAAATCTATAACCATAAATCAATTTATAGTTTTCTCTTTCAATCAATTATGATCAGCCCATCATCTTTAAGAGTATATATCTCAGTGATTATATATTTAAATTCTGCATATAATATGGTGTTAGAAATATTTTAGAACATGCCTTCTAATAGGTTCACATAAAATGACATCTTAGAAAGAAAATAATCAACTTAAAAAGAAAGACCATCAACAATTATATATATATACACATATGTATATTAGAGCTGTCAAAACGGACCTGTCTAGCCCACACGGGCTGGCCCACCATGGATCACGGCTTATGTGGGTTGGGCTGAAAAATTGATAGCTCGACTCACTAGTGGCAGGCCACAAGCTGGCCCACCAGCCCACCCTTTTATTTATTTTTTTATTTTTTTATTTTGTTCTCTCAAATTGGGCCATCAGCTATGGTTTCATTGGTTTGGCCCATCTTTTTAGATTATACATGTTTTTTCATTTTCTTGCTCAAACCCTAAACTCAAAACTATGCAAATAGAAATTGAGAGGCAGAAGACGACTAGCAAGTTGAGTTTTGTAAATTATACCTCTCTAAGGTCGAAGGTTGAAGATGTGTCCTGCGTGTGCATGGAAACGAAGAGAAGAATAAACAAAGAAGCTGTCATTCGTCTCGCCGTCAGCCATCGTCGTTGAAGGTTGAAGGTCGACGAAGGAAGGTCGAAGAGACGAAAGAGAAAGAGATGTCGTAGATAGTTAAGTGTTTCTAACATTGTAAAATTGGATTGTGAAGTTGTGAAAGTTAAAATTTAAGATTTTTATTGAGTTTAGTTTTTATTTTTTTATTGGGCTTCCATGTGGGCTAAAGAAAATGAGTAATAGCCTAATAGGTATCGAATTAGGAAATCTGAATTTTTTTCAAAAAAAAAAAGGCCAGCCCGGCGAGTTTCACGAGCCAGCCCGTGAAGTGAGAGGGTTAAAAAGGGTCGGGCTAGAAAAAAAAAAGCGTGTTTCTACGGGGCAAAATAATTACCACTCAACCCACCTAATTAGTTGGTTAAATAGGTCAATCCAATAGGTTCATCTCATTCTAACCGCTCTAAATTATATATTAGTAAATGGCCAACCCACCATCGAGAGGATGTATCTTCTTAGTTATATGTCCATTTTGTGTATATTATACGATATCAAAAATATTTTGAAACAAACTTTCTGAAAATATATGACTTGCATATGATGACAGTTGGAGGGAGAATTATTGCATTTAAAAGTAAGACCTTCAATAAAAATTTTTTTAATTTTCTTTTAGTAAGTGAAGGTGAACTCGTCACCTCTGACAACATGTACATTTCTCGTTATACATTAGTGGTGTACATGGATCGGAGAATATCTACTGGTTTTGTGAGGCTGGGTTAGGTCTTTCATTTTTCATAATATCCATCAATATTAATGTCATCAAGTGACATTTTATGATTATTGTCTTTATCAAGTTTAGGTTCACAATCAACATCCTCTATTTTTTAACCCATAAGTATATAAAAAAAAAAAACAGAAATTTTGAAAAATAAAATTGGACCGATTTTGGCCAATTTTTCCGATTTTTTACAGCTTCCTCCAATTGTTGACTGATTCTTGAAGCAGACGATTATATAAATAAATTAGGCTGGACTACTAGTCGATTTTCGATTCGGTTTAATTTTTAAAACTCTACTTTTAACATATGTATTAATATAAAAAGTATTTATATTAATTTAACACTAACATTTCGTTAAGTATTAGAGTATAGATAATTTATTAGTTTTTAGGTAGAGGTGTATTAGATATTGAATATTTAATGTAATGGAGATTTAAATTTTTTTAAAAATAAAATATCTCTAAAATACCCGTCAAGTTGTTGATTCCAACAATTATGGACCCGGATCTTCTGGATTTAGAGCTCCTCTATAGTCCTCTGTAATTGAGACCCCAGCCAACCAACACCAAAAAACACAAATGAAACTGTGTTTTCATTTCGTCACGTGTCACAATTTTAGCAGTGAATAAGAAATCTAACGATAAAAAATTATCCAAATATAGAGAACTCTAGAGAAATTAAATTCAGAGGATCCAATTTCAACAAGTATATGGACTTTTAACAATCAATTAACCTCAATGCCAGACTAATATATATATATCATTCGTCTTTATGAACTATATATCTATGAACACTGAGCAAATAGTGAAATTGAAGATGAAACGTTCTTTGAAAGATGGAATCTAGACATCAAAAATTGTAGAAAGCAAATTGAGATGAAGTGTATTTTTCAAAGATGAGAAGAGAACATCAAAGTCAGCCATTACTCATTCATTCATCTACATAACCATTGTTCTCTTCCAACAATGACAGAATCTGAGTCCTGGATAATGGAGAAACAGCCATTATTATTAGAATCATCATAAGTGGAATTTGAAGAGCATTGCGTCAACCTGAGAGTACTGCTTTCACTTTTGGCTCTTCTCTCTGCTTCAAGGTAGTGACCAAGAGAAGGAGCATCAATATGCTTCACACTCACTCCATCAGTGGTTAGCTTTGAACAAAGTGAGAATAAGCAAGCCTTCTTCATCATCATCATCTTATTATGCTTCTTCTTGCTGTTCCTGCTGGCCTTTGTGGGGTCCACCATTGTTCTTCCTCCCATGTTTGGTCTCTGTGATAGTTCTGAGATGCTAGAAACACCAATGAGACTACCAAGTGTGATGGTCTTGTCATGGTAGGATGATCCAGTAGACTAGAAAAAAGAAATCATTTATTTATGATTTATGAGGTTAAGGTTAGTCAGGCAATACAACTCAAACTGTAAGCATTGTTGCAGAAAATATTTTTAGTAAAGAATGACTTTCTATTTTTTCCTGCTAAAATGTACAAAACCCTCATGATCTGTGCAAAAGAACTCCTTGACTTTGAAAAACGATGAAAGACCACTTTAACTTTTGTGTTTGTGCAAAAGACTCCCTTTTGTTAAGGTTTTCATTTTAATTTTTTTTTTCTAAATTTAATGATTGTTGCTTTACATTGATCCAAAACTCAAATTAACTATTGTTGTAATTAACAGTAGCAAAAAAAACTAAATAATTTCTTGAATTTTTCAATGAAAATTTTAATAAAAAGGGTTATTTGCTAAAATGAAAAGTTCATGGAATCTTTCGTCACTCTTCAAAAGTCGAGGGGAGTTTTAACAAAATGGGGATTTATGCATTTTAGTCTTTTGTTTTTGGGTAAAAACACGATGTTAACCTCAATTGATAGTAAGAGACTATTTCTTTCAAGGTGTAGAGATCACTAAAGTGAGTTTTGCTTTATTAACAGAGTCTTTATTTACACAATACCTAGTTTATATCCAAAATATTATGTTTAAGAAATTTAACTATTTATTAATTGTGCTCATATATATATATATATATATATTTTTGGTAAGAATATATATATATTATTTTTGTAGAATGACTTTTTATAGAGAAGCTTAAAATGAAAAAAGAAAGTAAGAGGTGATGGGCCATGCAACGGGATGGACCCCAAGGGACTCAAGCAATTACTGAAATACCAAAGAGGTGAGACATTGAAAGAGAAAGTAGAGAGAGAGAGATCAAACTTTTTTTTTTTTTTTATATCAGAGAGAGATCAAACTCTATGACATAGGTGTCTTAAGCCTTTATTCAATACTTGTGGTTCTCTACATTCCAGTTTTCCTTTGAAATGATTCAAAAAATTATAAGCTTCTTTCTTCATAGTGGATAGTCAAAAGCTATTATGGCTCTAAATTCAAACCAGTTTAGAAAAGTATAGAGCCCAAATTAAGAGAGGCAAGACATTTTCTACAAACTCAAGTCACCTTCTCTAGGGAGGTACTATAAAATACACTGAATAACTAAAGTTAATTTTATTTTTGTTTTGAAAAAGATGTTTATGTTAAATTTTATAACAAAAATATGACAGAAGAGATATTAATTATGTTATGCTAAGTTGATGGTATAATTTTTCTTTTCCATAATGAAAAATGATATGATTACTATATTAACGTAAGAGACATTATTTGAACCAGAAAAGGGATATGAAAATAAGAACAGAACAAATGCTATCCTCTATTCCTACTTTCCATGATAGAGAGAAGTAGAAAGTATCTAGAGAAAATCTACTTTTTGGTCCTCAAATTTGTTCCAAAATTATGATTTAATCCTTGGACATTGGTAATATACTTTTTGGTCCTTAATTTGTTTAAAAAATATCAACATCTTCATGGATAAAGATTTTGGGACTAAATAGTTGCCGTTTGTTAAAAGGGTAAATTACACAAAAGGGTCCTGTGGTTTGGTCCATCTTCAGATAGGGTCTCTGTGGTTTAAAAAGTGTCAAATAGGATCCATGTGGTTTACTCCGTTAACAAAAAGGGTCCTGAGGTATATTTTCGTTCAAAATTTGACGGAAATCTTAGCTAATATACTATTTTAAGACTCTAACTATTAATTTTTATGCGTTTGACTCCCTATTTGTATGAAATTTGACGGAAATCTTAACTAAAATACTATTTTAAGATCTAACTATTACTATGAAACTTTTCGTTTTTTTTGTGTCACAGTCCTTCTCTCACACAAATAGGGAGTCAAACACATAAAAATTAATAGTTAGGGTCTTACAATAGTATTTTAGCCAAAATTTCCGTCAAATTTTGGATGGAAATATACCTCAGGACCCTTTTTGTTAACGGAGCAAACCACAAGGACCATATTTGGCACTTTTTAAACCACAGAGACCATATCTGAAAATGGGCCAAATAGGGTCCCTGTGGTTTGCTCCGTTAACAAAAAAGGGTCCTGAGGTATATTTCCATCCAAAATTTAACGGAAATTTTGGCTAAAATACTATTGTAAGACCCTAACTAAAAATTTAGCCAAAATACTATTGGGTCTTACAATAGTATTTTAGCCAAAATTTCCGTCAAATTTTGGATGGAAATATACCTCAGGACCCAAAAAAAATCAGTAACCAAAAAGTATATCTCTAATATTCAAAGACTAAATATTAATTCTAAAACAAATTCAGGAACCGAAAAATATGTTTTCTCAAGTATCTACTATCTAACCATTTATTGGCATAAAAAAACAGAGTAACTATCATGATTGGGTTTCACTTAATTAACAACTCATTGGCTTCAAAGAAGACTACAAACCTGGAATTCAAGATCTGAAGAAGAATCAATGGAAGAGGTAGGAGAAGCAGTGAGCATTGATCCAGAGAACTCATCATCATTTTCCACCAAACCAATTCTCCCATTCAAAAATCTCAACCCCAAAGGCCACCCTTCTTCCTGAATCATCTTTGTGTGAAATTTTAGTGAATAGCAATGAGCTAAAGTGAGAATCATATAAATGGACTAATCCATGCATAGATCTAGTTTCTTATGATTTTGGACCAAGTTTTGGTGTTATGTACGTTATCTACAGAGATGGTTTCTTCAATCAAGTAAGGAAGAAAAAGAGAGCAGATACACAGTTTGGTCTTTGAAGAATATAATTCCTTACAGTTCTGTCTTTAGATTAGATTTAGTCTTCTAAACAAATTAGTACCTCAAAACAAGTACCTTCAGTTAGTCGGTAAGTAAACAATCAAATTGATCAGATAGACAGGTAGCTAATTACAAATTTTGAGAGATATTTTGTGTAAGGAACTATATATATTGTCTGTTAAAGATACTTGCATTAATGTCTTGTCACTATTTGTTAATAAAAAAAAAAAAGGACAAATCAATGTAAAATATATGTTCCCTAAGCCTAACAAGTAGTGAGTGAGATCACATCTAAGTATTATCTATCAACCCAAAACCCCCAATGTACCTTTCCAGATCAAATTATGTACTTTATCGTTTGAAAGAAAAAACAAGAAATCTCTCAGAAGTGTTTCAACATACAAGCTCTTGCTTAGAAGAATTTGTGGGATTGAGATGTGTGTCAAGTTATAAATGATTCACAGAAAAGCATCCAAAAAATGTGGGATTGATATGTGTGTCAAGTTACTTGGTATCATTTAAATAAGATTTCAAATTCGATATCTTATAAATGTAGTTACTCTCGTTAGAAGAATTTCCCACCATAGCTACATGCACAAGTCGAGTTCGAAGACCCAGTGAACAATAAAAAAAGCATCCAAAACCAAAGGCACAGTCTAAATGTGAGTGTATGTGTGTGTGTGTGTGAGTGTGAGAGGAAGACAGTACGTACCTGATGAGCCATGAGTGTTTGCTGAATGATTTGCTGAGATGGGATTCGATTGAAATACTGAGAAGAGTGAAGAAACTTGGATTCAGAGAAGGGATTCTCTGTCGTTTTCACATACTGCACTCTCAGAGACATTTCACCGAACAGGTTGAATGCAAAGCACAAAGGGGTCAACATTCAACGGTAAGTAACGGTGAAAATTTGAGGAAAAAGAGCTCATGGATTCCAAAACAAATAAGCAATCAAAAGGGTTTCTCAGTTTTTGTTTGAAAATTACAAAATCAGAAAGAGAGAGAGAGAGAGAAGTGAGTGACTTCTTACCAATTTGTTGCGTGAATGTGAGTGTGAGTGTGAGTGTTGGGGACAGCAGTTTGGTGGAAGTAGAGGAAGTTAGAACTATTTCGGTACATTATTTAATGCTCCAACACTAATAAATGTTTAATAGTGGGTTTGCATGCATGCTGAAAGGAAAAAAAAAATGGTTCTTGAAAATATTATTTTTAGTTTTTAAAATTATCAAATAGATTATGAAAATGTTATGAATTCATGGAATTTTATTTTAGCCAAAACTTGCTATTTAATCCTTGAATTTATAATGAGTCGATAAATCGATTTCTGAATAATCAAAATATACAATTTAATTTTTAAAATCTTTCAATTGTAAACTATTTGGTCTTTGTAACAATTTTATTTTTATATTTAAATTAATTTTTGTACATTTTTTACTCTTGAATTTGTGCAAGGAACCAAATGTTGGCGATTATAATATTTCATAAACTGGATTATATATTTCAATTATTTAGATATTGATCGGTTGACATAAATGTAGAGACTAAATAATTTTTTTTCTTTTATTATATTTTAAGATAGTAAAAAATTTTAAAAAGTTATTTATTATTTTTGTCTAAATTAACTTATCCATCACTAAAATTAATGACTAGTCCTTTAACTGGAGAAACTACCCTAAAGATAATGGTGGAATTCAAAGTCACACCACTTTATTAAAAAAACCAAGTGAAAGTGATGATATGTAAGTATAATGTCTTGATTCAAATCAAATCAAATTATATATATACAAAAGAGGACTTTATTGATATTTCATAGAGACAAAATTCATTGTGATGTTTAGACTTTAAAAATTTAAAAGTTCTCTGATCACTGATTAGAAGATAATTCTTAAAAGACAAAAATTATGAACACTGATTAACCATTCACCCAATGTACTAAAATTAATATAATAGTACACATTTTCTTAAATAAATTTAAATTATTCAAGATCTCAAATTTATTAATTGGATAAATGACAAATCGATAACAACTTCATAACAGAATTGACTGATACTTGCGAATTACGATAATGCTGCATAGGGTGAATGGTTATTGTTCAGATTGTTTGCTCTGAAACCAAGCTTTTATGAAATTATTATTTTTTTTTGTAATTTTTTAATTTTTTTAATCTATCATAAAATACGTAGCAGAAATATGAAATTGAAATTTCATACAAGTCAAACAGCAATTTAAATACAGCAAAATATGAAATAAATAAAAATCATGTTTTACAATTATAGTAAAATGAATAAAATAAGTTTTAATAACAAGATGGAACCAAAAAAAAATTGACGGAACATGAAAGAAAAATGTGAAGACCAAAACATAAAAAAAATTGAAAAAAAAAAAAACTAAATTCAACCTATAAATTGGACCAAAATGAGGACCTATATTCTACTATGGATGAGACTCAGAGATGATACAGACCGTTGCCCTTAGAGCCATTTGTCCCCTCTGAAACAAGAAACTAGATAAATATATTGCAGATCAAACGATCTATTGCTAGCATAATTGCATAGCATTTTTATATTCTTTGATGAGAGACGTGAATAAAGCATTCTTGAGTTGACATGACATGCTATCTCTCAATCATGATACAATATAAGCTGGGTACACTCAAGCATTGACAGAGTTTTATTTACAATCTTTTTGTTGAGCTCATTTTTCTGACTACCCAGAAAAAATTTAAGGTCTATATTATATAGAATGTTACAGAAAACAATCATCTATATATCAATATATCATCAACGAACTTGGTTGGCACCACTACCAGGTCGGTATTCTCCTATTCCTAGCAAGTCCTGTACAAGTATCATGAGGCCAAAAAACTGTAAGATATATAGCATTTTAATTTGGTTTGTGCGAGAGATAATTCCTCCCGCTGGCACCGTTTTCATTTACATGTTATACCAGAGAAAGCAATACAAATAAATATCAGAATCAAATTAAGTAGACTAAGAATTGTTGGGATTAATCAGAGACTCACCCAATAAATCACTCATAGATTAAACACAAGTAATGTAACATAGTTCAACCAGTGTTACTTACATCCATCCCGAGAGAAAAATAAAATCTTTATTATGTTGAATAAAGTTACGAAATGAATATTCAAATCATCCTTTTTTCCTTTTCCTACTGATGTGAACTTGTAATCACAGTAACTCAAGGATTCTTAAATTTGGCCTAATAATGAAAAGCTTAATATTTTTATCCTACTAGATACATAATCTTTATAATAGTAAATAGCTTAATTTAAGGCATTTAGAAAATTACAAGAATAAAATGCAAAACTGCAAAACTTTAGAGTGCCATTAGATAATTCAAGTTTAGTATGAAGCTGTATGAACAAAAAATAAATTAATATGTTTAAAAATTAAGTGAGAAAAGTATAGAAGCTATTGTATCTGTTTTCTTTATCAGTATGTATGGGGACCGAATTGTGTATCTGGTTCAAGTTCTGTTCTGTATGTTATTAGGAGTTAAAAGTGTTTTTTTATTGTTTTGCCCTCAGGTTAGCTAATTCTGTTAGTCTTTTAGTTAGCTCATTATTTTCTTCTTTAGCACATTTATCAGATGTATACATACTAACTTTGCCGAGTTAAAGATATAAGGAATTCAGGCTTTTTGGAAAAGGAAAAAGAAGAGATTGAAGGAGAAGAGATTGAATCTTAATACTTCTTCTAAAATAAGTCAATTTGAATTTCAAATGTGTGAAAAAAAATATATATAAAGAAGGATTATGTATTGATTATCTATTATCTTTCTTTTGAATTTCTAACTTCTCAGGCAAATAGAGAACTTCAGAATCATCTTCTATTCTCTTTTATTTTCTTTTGTTTTCCTCAACAAAACCATACGCTTAAATTGTGTGGTCTATACCGAGTCATTTGAAGACCTGAAGAGGGGAAAAAGCAACTAAATCCAATACATAACCGCAACACTAAGTAATTGAAATATACATTGATAACAAATGACCTACTTGACATGCTTTATTTTTGGCTCTAGTCTCCGCTGTGCTTGGTACATCATGATTTGGTTTCTGAAACCTCTTTTCACGCCGATCGCAAGAGCCCCATCCATCTGAGAACCTACCTCCCCTGATGGGGTTTAATTAATACAAAATAGAAATTTAGTAATTGTGTTAAAACCAGAGAAGATTTTGAAAAGTGACATGAATTGCAGCTATCAAACTAGACACATACTGCATGTATGCCCTGACCGTAAACTCAGCCCGTTGAACATTGCGGTTCTCATCAAACTCAATATTCTTATCTCTAATTTCAAAAGAAATATTGAAGAAGCAAGAGATCTTCCTCCAACCTACAAGAAAGGAAACACTTGCACCATGTTATTCCTAACCTGGAATATTTAGTTTCAGTGAGAAAAGAAAAGACTATGTTTACCTGATTTTTTTATGAAGGGATTCCCCGAAATCAAAGTATAATCAGTCTTCTCCAAGATCTGTCCATTGACAACAAATAAACAATGAATCCCAGGTAAAAGAGAAAAAAATACCACAACAGAAACCCCTGTACCTTCAGAACTTGAATGACTTCTTGTGGATATATAAGGTTAACATATATTACATGCAGAATCATGAGCTTAAATCAAGTGTATGAATCATCACTATTAAGAATTCAATCAAAAAGTTAATGATGGCAGACCAGGGATAGAAAGCAGAGAAGTTTTTCTCTAAGATCATCTAATATGAAATGATAGTAAGAATATATTAGCAACATTATGCAACAGAAATTCAGATATACTACACTAATTCAATCTCCAAACAAAATGTACGTTTCTCAATTCTCATTATATCTTTCATTCCGACCAAATTTCTGATGATAACATTGTGAATTCACCAATGTCTGACTAAACCACTAGCCAAGGCAGTGAAAGAAAAACGGAATCACATCAGTACACAGAAACAGTCCAAAATTTCCAATCCTCAAAAAATTGGAGTCACACATTCACACTTACCGCCATAGCTGTATTCTGATACTCCTTAAACAACGAAACTGAAGGGAACCTTCCAGGAAAACCATGGCTCGCGTTCTCCTTCCCCTTGCTCCGGTCACAATATCCCGGAGAGAGCTCCGAGCAAGGGCTAATAATCTCTTGAACTCGAAACCTCCCTAGCTGAGGCGACAAATGCGCCTCCGGAGACGAATAAACCACCGGAGGCGGCGGCGTTCGCTGCACAACATTTTTCACCAAAGCCAGAGGACTAGTTTCACTCGTCTCAGAAGGACATGTTCTAGCGATCTTCCTCGGAGGACGGTAAGACCAAGGCTCGTGTACGACTTCGCCGTCGGCGGAATACGACTCCGTCGAGATCCTAGGGAATTTCGCCGGCGGCGAGGGTTTTGAGATCGGAGAAGGGGAAGGGAAATTGGGGTATTTGATGGCGAGGGATTTGGATTTTGATGAGGAGTGTGAGGCGGAGGCGGAATCGATGACGGCCCATAATGCGGCGTCGTCGAGATCCTTGTCGTCGATTTGAGAGTAAGCTATGGAGGAGGCCATTGTGTGAGGTTATGTGATAAGAATTAGGGTTTTGAGAGGTAGATAGAAGAAAGAGTTTAAAATGGGAGTGTTAGAATTAGGGTTAGGGTTTGATTCTGAGATTCAGATTTGAGAATGAGAAGATGAGCTTCCATTGTTGTTGTCACTTTCCAAGTTCCAACTCTGATGAGATCCGAGGACGCCACGCGGGTTATTGCTATTTGAATTCAAATGGTCGAATGGATAGATAAAACGGCGTCGTTGAGAACCATGTTCTTTTCTTTTTTTCTTTTTTTTTTTCTTTCTTTTCTTCACTTTTTGTTTCAAAAATCAAGATGCTTCGAAAAGAAATATTAAAATTAAAAGGTAGGCCAAAGTCCTATTTTGATCCCTCTGTTATGCTCATTGTTCCAAATAGATCCCTCAGTTATTTTTCGTTCCATATTGGTCCCTCAGTTATCCAAAACTTGTCAAAGTTGGTCTCTCTAACGTTTTCTATCCATTTTTCCGTTAAAAAAAGAGGAAAAATAAACTTTCATCCCCAACAGTTTTATTTTTTTATATTAAGATCCTTTTCTTTTTATAATAGGATCAAAACATAAGAAAATGAAGTAAATTAAGATTTTAAGTGAATTTACCCAAAAATACAAAATCAATCTCTCTCTCTCTAGGTCATACTTAACGTTAAGTATGCCACGTCATACTTAACGGCTAAATATGGATGGAATTCACCAAGGGACTAACGGTGGAACCTTTTGAGAAGCTATGAGACCAAAATTGCAACAAAAAAAGTTATGGGACTAAAATGAAACCTTTGTCATAGTTATGGGACCAAAATTGCAACAAAAAAGTTATGGGACCAAAATGAAAACTTTGTCATAGTTATGGGACCAAAATTGCAACAAAAAAAGTTATGGGACCAAAATGAAACTTTTGTCATAGTTATGGGACCAAAATTGCACTTAAGCCAAATTAAAAATAAATTAATAATATACTTTTTAAAGTATGACAATTTTCTTTAAAGATAAATTTACAATAATTACTATTTAAAAAATACAATTACAATCAATATAATATTTTTGTCAAAGAACTAAATTAAAATTTGATGTAGTTTAAAGTTTATTAATATTAAACTTAATGATTAATATTCAAAAATATTAAACATATGCTAAAAATTACAAAAAAAATATTTAAAAACTATATTTATCAATAAATTTAAATTACTATCTTATTAAAAAGATCAAATTATTACCATTATGTTTTCAGAATTAAATTTCATAACTTTATCTTTTAGTAACTAAAAAAATCTATTATATCTTGAACAAAATAAATAAACAAGTTGCCTACCTATTTCCAAAATTAAAAATAAAAAACAAAAAACAAAAGGGGCAAGAAAAATGATTGGCAGAAGAAAATAAAATAAAATGGCGTTGACCGTTTCTTTGCCTCCAAAATTCCCAAGCCTCTTCTTCTTCTTCTTCCCTCATTTCCTCTCTTCCACTTCTTTCTCTGTTCCAAAACCATCTATGGCCGAAGAAGCATATATCAAACACTTTTTTTCACATTTGTTTCTTTTCTCTCACTTTTCCTTCATCAATTAATCAATTGATTCTCACTATTCGTTAATCACAATCCCAAATCACTCTGTCAAATCAACATGGAACGCAAGAAAACACTTACAATGAGTTGGAAAGGCCTCGGAGACGACGACGACGACGAGCATTTCTTCGAGTCTTTTGAACGCGCCGCCGGCGGCATCGCCGCTCACGACGGAGGATCTTCTTCCTCCGACGACGAATTCGAAGACTCACGCACGTCCTTCTCCTCAAACTCCCAGAGATTTCGAATTCTCTCGAAGAAACCGTCGACGGCGGCCGTGGCGTTTGCGATGCCGGATTTTGATTACAAAGTCGCCGGAAACTCACAGGGATTCAGGATCCTATCGAAAAAGGCATCGACGGCGGCCGTCGCCGTGGCGGTGCCGGAATTCAACTACGACATGTGGATGGCGGCGCCGGGGTCGATTACGGAGCGTAGGAAGAAATTGCTTCACGGAATGGGCCTTGATGAGAATAAGGAGCTTTTGAAGATGCAAAGCGTCGCGATCGGACGCGCGATCACGAGGAAGTTTCAGAACAATGCTGTTGATTCTGGATCTGGATCTGGTCCTCCTCCGCTTCCTCCTATTCCACGCGCCGCCGCAGCTACCGCCGCTGCTTCCGGTGGTGCCGCTGCCGCTGATACGATTACGGATTCGGCACCGTCGGCGACGACGGCGGATACTGCTACTACTGATAAAGCGCCGATCACTGTGTCGTCATCGGCGTCAGTTGAACAGAAAGCCGTGACGACTTCTTCCACTATGCCATTCCTTCTCGTTCGATCGCGTTCCGATGGAGAAGTAGATGGAGATTCGCTTTCTCTGTCCAAACTCAGGAAAGAGGAACTCATGGGTATGTCCTCACCTTAATTTCAATTCCTTCAAGAATAACTAACTGCCTCTGTCACAATTTTTTTAATCACTTATTAGATAACAATCTTTGAGAAATATAATTCTTACTTATTCATAACAAGAATTTGCTTTTAATTGGTGGGTAAGTTGGTCCCGAGATACATTTGAGTTTTGAAAATACAAATGGTTAGATTGTTCACATAATCACATCTCTCTCACTCAGGTAATTTTATTCTCTCATGAATTGTAATTACTAATTACTAATATGGTTAGCTATCACTTTGTTTTTTATTGGGTTAAATGGTTATTTTGGTCCTAAATGTATGCTCTAATGTTTATTTTGATTCAATAAGTTTTAAAATGTTTAAATTGGTCTTAAATGTTTGCAAAATATTTCATTTTGGTCCCAACTATAGAATATGGCTTGTTTCAACTTCAAACATGCCTAGTTTAGAGCTACGTAATGTTCTCGAAGTGTACTTTCTCTATTCAGTTAGGGCCGTCAACAAAAGAGGTCAAATCAGTCCTAAAAGTAAACCTCTCGTTTTATGGTTAAACAAGCAAAGTTGATTATATCTCTCCGATTTAAATTCAAATGCGGCAAATTTTGAGCTACGAGTTCATCTTGACAAGACCTTTGAACTTGAAATGAGGGGTGAGAGAAATATGACCAAATTCAATATGTGACCAAAATGAAACATTTTTCCAATATGTAGGACCAAAATGAATCATTTTGCCACCATTTAGGACTAATTTGAACATTTTGAAACATAATAGACCAAAATGAACATTAAAACATACATTTAGGGTCAAAAAGACCTTTTGACTTGTATTTTTTGGCCATTGGTATCACTTTGGTGTTTGTCTCAAATATTTGAGAGAATGATGATATGATGAATCACACGAAATTTGTTGTTCAGGTAAGATCTCAAAGCAGCGTCTGACAAGAACATGCTCAGAGATCACCCTCGCTCGGCCACGCATGTGTCCTTACACATACTTCAGTCCTGCCATCAAAGACGACACCGTTTTGCCGGCCTCAGGGGACCAAGAACAATCATCAAAACAACACAACCGCAAGCTCACCACCGCCATCTCCAACGGCTTCAGCTCCTTCTTCCTCATCAAGAACCTCGACACCGGCAAGGAGTTCATCGTCACCGGAAAAGACAACGGCGAAAACGGCAGTTGGAACCGTCTCAACGATCTCCAAACAGGAAAGAAACTAACAATGGAGGAATTCGAAAAGTCCGTCGGACACTCGCCGCTCGTGAAGGAGCTCATGCGGCGGGGCACGGCGGCCGGCGGCCAAACTGATAGAAAACAGAGCGCCAATTATCTCATCTCTAAGAGCTTAAGAATGAGCAAGAAAACAGGGGCTGCTCTGTTGAAGAACATAAAGGGCGTCGCGAGTGGGTATTTTGGGGAGAAGGAAAAATCATCGGAAAAAGAAATCGAATCGCCGCCGCCGCCGCAGAATCCGAATCCGGGTTTGCCTCCTTTGCCTTCTTCTTCGAATTCAAATTCCGAGCAGAGCAAATCTTCGTCGTCTTCTACTTCTACTTCTACTTCGCAACAAGGGAAGAACGAGTGGGTGAGAGTGAGAGTGAGTGGAAAATCTCACAAGGAATTCTCTGCATTACATTTATGTCAAGAGTTTCAAGCGCACGAGGGTTGTATTTGGACGATTAAGTTCAGTTGGGACGGGCATTATTTGGCGAGCGGCGGCGAGGATAAGGTGATTCAAGTGTATGAAGTGCAGGAGTGTGAGTTGGCGGCGGCGGAAGAAGGGAATTCGACTGTGCCGGCGGCGGCGGTGGCGGCGAAGCCGGCGAATAAGAAAGATGAGAAGGCTCCGGATTATGTTCACGTGCCGGAGACTGTGTTCTCGCTCTCCGACAAGCCGTTTTGCACTCTCAAGGGTCATTCCGATTGCGTTTTGGATTTGTCTTGGTCCAAATGTAAGGTCAGTTTCGTTTAATAACAAATTAACGATGTTGATTCTTATGTTTAATATTTAATATATAATATTATTAACTGATGAGGTAATATTTTAATTAATATATAAGTAAATTGTATTTTGTATTAAAAATTATGTGACGTAAAATTTTAAAAAGATTAAACTAAATTATAATTAATTTTAGTAATAAAAATACTTGGCTAAAGTATAAATTTGGTCTCATATCTTTTGTTCAGTTCCCAATTTAGTCTTGTATGTTTCTTTATTGTAACTTTGATATCATATCTTTAGGTCAGGTCTCAATTTGGTCCTGTATTTTTTTTTATAGATCTGGTCTCATATTTTTGGGTCAAGTGGAACCTTTTGCAAAAACATGAGACCAATTCTCTAACCTTAACCAAAAGATATGAGACCAAATTGGAACATAACCTAAAGATATGAAATCATAAGTGCAATAAAAAAAATACAATACCAAATTGAGAACTGGGCAAAAGATATGATATTAAATTTACACTTTGACCAAAATATATTTAATTTAGTGAAAATTAACTTAGCATTTTATCGAGGGATGGTGTTTCATTATCAATTGATGTTATTATATTGTAAACTTTGTTCAAACCTAGATAGATGAGCTAATATTTAATTGAGGACCAAATTGATAAAAGAAATTTAAGAAGAATCAAATTGAGACAGAAAAAAAAAGAAGTAAATATAAGAGAGACTAAAGTCTAAAATGAGATTTTAGTTTTTTTTTTCTTTTTAAATTACAAAACTTTATTTGAAGCCAAAATTAAAAGGGGGCAATTTGGGATGGATTTGTTGTGGTTGCAGCTACTTTTGTCATCTTCAATGGACAAAACAGTGAGATTATGGGACTTGGAAACGAAGGCGTGCTTGAAGGTGTTCACCCATAATGACTATGGTGAGATTGTTGTTGAATTAAATCTTTACTTGTTAATGGTTTGGGATGATTATATATGTTAGTTAAAGAATGTATATATGTATGTATGTTTTATATGGCAGTAACGTGCATACAGTTCAATCCAATAGACGACGATTTTTTCATGAGTGGATCACTTGATGCTAAGGTTAGAATATGGAGCATCCCTGCCCGAAGTGTCGTGGATTGGACTGACGTCCATGAAATGGTCACTGCCATTTCTTACACTCCTGATGGTCAGGTCTGCCTTTTTCTTTTCTATTTTTATTTTCAAGACAAAGTAATACTTAATTAGTTTTATATATAATACCATAAATTAAAAAGGAAACCTTCTATTTGCTCCTTCAATTTTCGTACTTCTAGAAATTTGGTCCTTTTTTTTTTTGAACAAACTAAAAATTTGGTTCTTGAATAATGAAAATACATTATTTAGTCTTGAATAATTACAAACATCAATTAGTTAGTCTTATTACCTTTGTTTTGTCACTTCAATTGGTGTGAAGTGGTTGTTAAATGCAGATGTATCACCATTAAATGTCACATATTAATGTTAGATTTACAAAAAATGAAAAATAAATGATCACAGTGAGTCTCAATCTCAATCTCTGTTACTTCCCTTCATTTTTGCAGTCACAGTAGCTAGAGTTCAAGAGTATTAAGCAAAAGTACTATTGATATTCTTGAAGTATGTGATCATCTTTATTTGTATCCCCAATTTTTTTTGGGTCAATTGTACCCCCAACGCTAAAAGTATGAGGTCAGTTTCAGTTATACCCCAAAGTTATTTTAATCAATTATACCTCCAAGGTTTCATATTTAAGTCAATTGTACCTCAAAAAACGCCCAATTTAGAGGTACAATTGACATAAAAAAAAAAGATTGAGGGTATAAATTGATACAAGCAAAAAAAGATTGGGCGTATAAATTGATTCAAAAAAACTTTGGGAGTATAATTGTAACTGATCCCATACCTTCGGAGTACAATTGACAAAAAAAAAAATTTTAGGGGTACAATTGAAACTAACCGCATAGTTTAATAGAGTCATGTCAACAAATAATATTTATGTCATTATGTTAGTTCATGGATAATGTTTGAAGGACTAAATAGTTGAAGGTTGTGAAAAATTAGGGACTGAGTTATATATTTTTATATTTTAGGGATTAAATTGTTGATTCAATGATAATTGAAGAACTAAATAATAGGTTTTCTCATAAATTAAAGAATTTCATTTATTAAGAGCAATCACATTGTTGGATCAAAACTTATTGTGTATGTTATGTGATCATATCGTTGTAGGCCGCTCTCATTGGTACACACAAAGGGACTTGTTTAATGTTTAGCGCTGAAGGTACACACAAAGGGACTTGTTTCATGTATTCTTTCAACTCCTTTAATTTTCTGTGAACTTTTCAGTTTTATAGCTTTAATATTCATATAAATTCCTCATGGGTGATCCAGATAACAAGTTAAACCAAACAAGCACAATTGACTTGCAGCCCAGGAAGAAAGCTGCACAGAAAAAACTTACAGGATTTCAGGTAATATAATTAATTATTATATAGGTCAAATAGTCGTTTTGGTTCCCAAACTATAGAATTAGTTTTACTTTAGTTTTAAAACTATTTTTTATTTTGTTTTTCTTCTCAAACTTTTATATTTGTATGGTTTTGGTTTCCAAAATTTAGTTTTGTCTGATTTATGCCGTTATTTCTAATTCAGACAGTTGAGATGAAATATTTCTCTTTCGTATGGGTCATAATTAATAAGTGAGTTGACAAAGAAAGTAGGATAAATTTGTACTCTTTAAAAGAAAAATCAAACACAAATTCATCTCTAATTTATGATTAAAAGGAAAGATCTTTCTCTCTATTTGACAATTCACTTATTATAAATTTATAACATATATGAGAGAAATGTTTTATCTTAACTGTTTAAATAATTAAGTTATAAAAAATTATAGAAACTAGACAAAATCACATTTTGAGACCAAACGGAACAAATATGAAAGTTGATGACCAAAATGTAATAAAAAAAATAATGTTAGGACAATAAAATTGACCCCATAGTATGAGGACCAAAATGAAGGTTTGCCCTATTATATATAGCACTACTCAATATCTTCCTCAAATTAGCAGCTTATTTATTTATGGGAAAAAACACTTTTTCGCCCTCAAAATTTACATCAACTTACAATTTCGTTCCAATGCTTTTTGCTATCAATTGTGTCCCTAATATTTCATATTTTAGTCAATTTTTTCTTTTGGCTAACTTCTTTCAATAAATTAACAATAGACTTTATCATTATTTTCAATCTGAGTTAGGACTTAAGTTCCCTTTTCAATCAATTTTATATGTCATTAGCCACATAGAATTTATTGTTAATATTTGGCTAAACTGTTAAAGTAAGAGTAAAATATAAAATAGATCAAAATATGAAATATTATGGAAGAGATTGATAAAAAAAAATATTGAAGACAAAATTGAAAGTTGATGTAAAGTTTTGAGACTAAAATTGTGCTTTTGTCTTAATTTATATTATGTGAGGATTAACTATTAAGGCAAAGTTAATTAATTACTGTTTGGGTATACAGTTTGCACCAAGTAATCCAACAGAAGTGCTTGTCACTACAGCTGATTCCAGGATCAGAATCGTAGAAGGCACAAAGCTTGTTCATAAGTTCCAAGGTAATGTAAAACATTGGATTAGCATACAGTTTGATAAAATTAAGGTCAACGTTCAATTTTGATCTCATAATTTTTGTTCAGGTCTCAATTTAGTCTCATAACTTTTTATTTTTTTTTTGAACTTTTGGTCTCATATCTTTTGCTCAGGTTGAGGTTGTAGATTTAGTCCTGTATCACTTTTAGTCCCGTATATTTTGGTCAAGTTGCAAAATTGGTCTCATATTTTTACAAAAAGTTTCATCTTCAGTCCTACTTGACCTAAAGATATGAGACTAATTTTGCATCTGACCGAAAGATATGAGACTAATTCTTCAATCTAACCAAAAGATATAGGACAAATTTTGCAACCTGACCCAAAAATATGAGACCAAAAGTTATTGGACCAAATTGAGACTTGAACAAAAGTTAAAGGACCAAAAATATATTTTGGCCTATAATTAATAGACCATCTTAACTAATGAGTAATGACAATTAGTTTGATATAATAATAAGATCAAAGGGTCATTTTGGTCCTAAATGTTAGCAAAATGTTTCATTTCAATCCTAAATGTTGGTAAAATATTTTATTTTGGTCTCAAATTATTGAAGAGGAACTAGCTAAGTCCCAAATTTTAATCTCTCTCGTTTCTCATTTTAAGATCAAATAACTAGCTAAGAGGAACTCGTAGCTTTAAATTCGTTGCATTCGAATTTGAAACGAGAGAGATATGATCAATTTTGCTTGTTTGACCATGAAATAAATAATATACTTTTTGGACTGATTTGACCTTGTTTATTGACGCCCCCAATTGGATAGAGAAAATACTTTTTTAAAACAATACGTAGCTCTAATTTCATCACATTTAAACTTGAAACAGGTCATATATAATAGTTTGGATCAAAATAAAATATTTTACCGACATTTAGAATCAATTTAAACATTTTAAAAGATAATGTACAAAAATGAACCTTTAACCTAATAATAATAATGAAACAGGGTTTCGAAATGCCAACAGTCAAATGGCAGCTTCGTTCTCTCCAAACGGAAGACACGTGGTGTGTGCCAGCGAGGATTGCCAGGTGTACATTTGGAAGTACGAGGAACCCAAACAAGGAAGCAACACCGCAAAAGCAAGACCGTTAGTTGTCACAAAAGGTTTCGAAACGTTTCCATGTAAGGATGTCGCCGTCGCCGTACCATGGCCTTTCACCATTAAAGGCGACCCTCAAGCTCTCTCTCGTAACGCCAAGAGAAATCCCTCTAAACGAAATTTAAATCCTTCTCCTTCTTCTTCTCAAAAACCCGACAAGAAAGAAGACCCTCCTCCTCCTCCGGCCACCGCCGAGCCCGACACCGGCGGCGACGGAGAGACAACCGGAGGAAATGGCGACAATTCCGGCGGCGGCACTGTTGAAAATGGGGCAGGTGGGGATTCTGTGGAGTGCTCGCCGGAGACGGCGGCGCCGGCGCAGGCGACGGCGGAAGAGGTGGCGGCGCCGCCGGGGGAGGCGGCAATAGCGAGGACGGAATCTGGGGTGGGGGATTCAATGGCGGCGTCGGATGGTTCGTCGGCGAGGCAAGATGACGGGGCGGCTATATCGGCTTCTCCTTCGAGTGTCGGTCGGTCATCGTCGGGGAAGGACGGCGGGCAGGGTGCTGCGGCGGCGACGGCGGCGGCGAGTCAGCCGGCGGCGTGGGGGTTGGTGATTGCGACGGCTAGCTTAGAGGGGGAAATAAGGTGCTATCAGAATTTTGGACTGCCTCGGAAGGTAGGTGGTCTTTTTTGAACCAATTTTGTAAAAACTACATCAAAAGTGTATATTATAAAATTATAATTATTTTTAGAAATATAATCTTAAATAGAAAAAAAAAATATAACATTCCAATATTTATTATTTAGCAACAAAAAATATAAGTGATTGTAGAATAGACGATTTGAGAGGTGAAAAATGAAATTGGCATCCAATTACTAATGCATATATTTTAAATTTTAAAATTATAATCACTATAAATTATTTGAAAGTATTTTGTATCGTTACCACGAAAAAGTATTCTGTATAAAGATTTATCTCATTAAAATTATTTATCTAAAAAACAATAAAGAAATTAAGACTGCAAGATTAAACGAGTTCAAAGAAATAAATAGGAGTTATGGAGTAATTGTAGAAAAATGTGTGGAACAAGTTATATAAGTAGAAAATTATTTAAAATTTATAATTATAAGGTAGCTAAAAATATGAAATAAGTTATGTTCAAGAGAAGCTACTTATTTATATTTTAAATCATGTATATTACTTTCACTTATTATTATATACAACTAGTATGATACCCGTGCATTCGCACGGGTGTTTTTTTTTTTTCTTTTTGCTTCACCAAATTAATAAACTTCATTATTGTAGTCAAGGAAATTGCCTTCAACTCTGAAAAATTCAAAACCTAGTTAAAAAAAAAAAGCAAAAGAGAAGATGTAAAAATTCAAAGTGTAGTGTAACAAAAGATTGTAGACAACTGCTCAGAACATAGTTCAATATAGTTCCAATATTCTTTGACAACTGCTCATATGATTCCAAGAAGTGTAGTGTAACAAAAGGAAGGCTAAACTATTTAATTAAGCACTCACACAAATCACATTTGCCTTCTTCAATCACCTTTGCCTTCTTCAATCACCTTTGCTTTCTTTAATCACTTTGCCATCTTTGGTTGACATTACTGAAATCAATTGCCAATTAAAGAAGAAATGACATGCCATGAAGAAGTCATATGCAAAGGTGATTGAAGAAGGCAAAGGGTCATTTTGGTATTAAATGTATGCTCTAATGTTCATTTTAGGTTAAAGGGTCATTTTGGTATTAAATGTATGCTCTAATGTTCATTTTGGTTCATTATATTTCAAAATGTATAAATTGGTCCTAAATGTTTGCAAAATGTTTCATTTTGGTCTCAATTATTGAATATGACTTGTTTCAAGTTTAAACGTGATGAGTTTAGAGTTACATATTATTCTCAAAGAGTACTTTCTCTATCCAATTGGGGCCATTAGCAAAAGAGGTCAAATCGGTCCTAAAAGTAAACCTATCGTTTCATGGTCAAACAAGCAAAGTTGATCATATGTCTATCATTTCAAATTCAAATGCAACGAATTTAAAGCTATGAGTTCCTCTTAACAAGTCCTTTGAACTTGAAATGAGAAACTAGAGAAATATGACAAAATTCAATAGTTTGGGACCAAAATGAAACATTTTACCAATATTTAGGATCAAAATGAATCATTTTGCCAACAGTTGGGACCAATTTGAACATTTTGAAACCTAATAGACCAAAATGAACATTAAGACATATATTTAGAACCAAAACCTTCATTTTATTTATGCTTTGCCCAATCCTTTATGTATGAATACATATATAAATTATTATGTTCTGTATCATCCGTCATGCTTCCTTTGTGTTATCTCTTCTGTCTCCAAGGTCTAACGCATTCATAACATGGACCTGGATCCTTTACGGTCTATTCTATGTATTTGGTGTGCATTTTAGAGAAATAAAGAAAGAGGTAGAGAGAGAAAGTGTGGGATCCACATAATTATTATTCTCTCTCGGCCTCTTTTTTTATCTCTCTAAAATGAACACAAAACGTAGACAACCAAAATGCACAGGATTCACTTGCTTCATAACATCTAGTGGTTAAAGAGCTGTCAAAATGAGCTAGCCTAACCCGACCCTAACCTTTTATAGCCCTAAATTAATTAGGGTCGAGCTAAAAAAGGCCTATTTGAAATTGAGCTAAAAAATTTTTAGCCCAAACCTTGTTAAGGCTTAGGGCTAGTCCTATGGACTTTTTAATAATTTTATTTTAGTTTTTTAAAATATAAATAAAATTAAAATTTCAATTATATAATTTTTTTTAGTAAGTATCAAAATTACAAAATAATATTACAAGTCACAATTTTGATAATTATTTAATATTCTCAAAATTACATAATAAAATTAGTAATGCAGAAGTGAAAATGATTAAAAAAATATATATTTCACAAAATTATTCATTATTTAACCATCCATTACTATATAGTTTTTATTATCTTCCTTTGAAAAATTATTTTTGACTTAAATATTTATTTGCATTTAAAAAATATATGAACTATTAAAAAAAATAAATAATTATAATAATTTAAATATTTTTTAATAATAATAAATAATTAGGGCTAGCCCTAATAAAACCCGACACTAATCCTCTTTGATCATACTCTTATTAAGGCCGGCTCAAAAAGCCCTAATTACAAAATTAGTTAATTTTTGTGACACAGCCCTAAATCATTTTATAGGGCTATGGGCTAGCCCTAGCCCATTTTAACAGCTCTACCTGGTTTAAGTCATACCACACTTCTCAATTCCTTTTTCTTTGCATTTTCAACCAATTTTTTCTCCGTGCTTTTCAATTTCTCCAAATCTTCAACTGCATCGAGTCTCTCTTGAATTTCGTTGATAGTGTCCTAAATTCTAACTCTACTCTTGGAAGGCTTTATGAAATAAACTCTCACTCTTATAACTGCATTGCTCCATTATATATGTATAACTTTCATTATAGAACCTCCAATCAACTCTAAATTGAGTCAAATTAGATTTGAATATAAACTGTTTGGATACTGATACCTATTTAATTCTTGATAGCAATTTATATCCATCCAATTGATATCCATTTTGGTGCTTGAAGGGATATTCAATTTGTTAGATGGTCCAATAATTTCACATATTATGTTTTTGGTTAAAATATTTACCTAAACAATCAAAGGATGACCAATAATAAATAGATATGATATAATATCAAAGGGAATAGCATAATTATTAGGATATTTATGATTTATGGTGCAATATAAAAAAGCTTCTATGAATTATTTTTGCTTTCTTTTTGTATTGTTCTTCTCCTTTTAAATCACAATTGTTAGGTTTTTTAAACTATATATACTAGAGAGAAAATGTTAAAGTTGTTATTTATATCATTTAAATTTAAAAATTAAAATTATTATTTGATACTTTGATTTATATATATGTATTTATTTTAATTTAACTGATTTAAAAATTGATTTGATTGACTTGACGATTGAATCATGCATAATGATATGTGATCCAAATTAAAGTCTCGTTACTAAAACATTTTCAATCTTCCAGGGAAAAAGAAAACGTGAACTAATAACGTAACATTATAGGAGAGGTGAATCTCGGTATACGCATGAAATTTTTTTTTTCATCTTGGCTTAAAAAAATAAATACATCAGAATGCAGAAACTCCCAATTCATAATTTAGATTATATAGCCAATTAATACACACAATCAAAGCGTTAACACTTGAAATTAAATAAGTAGAAAAGAAAGCAAAACCTGAGCAGAAAAAGCTTGGAATAATCTAGCATGCTGCCATCACACCTTCACAAAATCTTCTCTCTCTGTCCATACTTCACATTTGCTCTTTTACAAGCCTTCTTTAACTTTACACCATTCCTATAGATCTTTTAATTACAAGACCAATTAATTAAGAAAGATCTCAATCTAAAAAAAAAAAATCGATCGTAGCTAACTTGATCAATGTTCTAATAATTACCTGTAAAAAAAAGTATATATAAAAAATCATCACAAAATAACTACATTCTCGAATCATCCATCATATATATATATATATATATCAATTAGCATATATATACCAACAATCTCACCCCATCTACATTAATTCTAGGGATTCAAACCTCAAAGCTACTTAATATATAATATATATAGCATGTACATCAATCAACAACAAAAGAAAAAGAAATTAAGAAAAAAAAATCAATGAGAAAAAAAAAATCCTGCTCTTGATGTATTGATTAATTGCACAGTTACCTTACAAGTTACACAAACACATGTCACGACACACACACACACACAAATTGAACAGTGGAAGATATATAGAGCTAATGCATGCAATTTTTTATAAAGGTTCGAGCTTTCTTCTTGGTGATTTTGTGTGAATTATTGCAAAGTTGAAATGGGAAAAATAACATTTGAAGGTCTTCTTGTGAGAGATGATGAAGATGGTGATCATCATGAAGATATGATTTTCTTTTGAGAGATGGCTTTGGTTTTGGTTTTCTGGGAGCAAGTGGGCAGTGTTTGGACTCTGGGATTTTATGCTCGAAAGAAGTAGGAGTTTTGAAACCTTCATCATCTTCTTCTTCTTGTTTTTGTTCAACTTTTGGGGTTTGATGATGAGAGTGGGAAGAAGAATTAATGTTTTGATCAATTTGGTTTTCATGACAAGTGATGAGATTCAAACTCAAATCCTTTAACTTTGAAGAAGAAGAAGAAGAAATTGAAAGGCTCTTCTCACCATCATCATCAATATTAATCACATGATGATCATCATGAGAACTTGGGGTGGTGATCAAGTCTTTGATAAGAAAGAGGTCCGATGAATTTGGCATGGTTAAGAGAGAGAGAGAGAGAGAGAGAGAGAGAGAGAGAGAGAAAATATTATAAGATGGATTCTCACCAAGAAAAATATCATATAATAAGAAAATATGATAATTAATAAATATATATAATATGCTCAATTTATGAGGACTACACAACATGCATGAGGTTATATATGAATATGATGAAGAAGATGAAGAATATGGAGAGAGAGAGAGAGAGAGAGAGAGAGAGAGAGAGAAATAAGAAGAAGGGAGGTTGGAGGTTGTTAGTTATGGAGATCCCACAAATGGGATGGAGTATAATGAATCATCATATCACATATCTTTAATTTTCTTTCCTCTTTCTTTCACTCTTTTAATCTCTCTCTCTCTCCACCTTCTTTTCTTTGGGTATCTCGTTCTGATTTATATGATGGATTCTCACCAAGAAAAAGAGAGAGAGAGTGTGTGTGAGATGCATGTGTATGTTTAATATGAGTATGGGCTACAGATTTACAATTAAGTTGAGAGAGTAATAATGGGAAGGTGCATATATAGAGTGCATAGGATTCTTTACCAAATAAGGTGAATAGGGTGAAGAAATAAAAGAATATGTTCATATTTAATGTTTGGCATGATTATGTTCAATTCTTATTTTGAAAATGTTCATATTTAAAATATTATTATTTTGTACAGACGTGAGAAATCAATTAAGTATTTTTTTATTATTCTCATTTTAATTTGAAAATAATTAACCTATATATTTCACCCGCATATTGGGTCAGGAAAATAGGGATGATCATGAGTAGGGTATGGGTAGGGTACTATGATACTCGGACCCATACCCGAATGTGAGCGGGTATCAAAATCAATCCCCATACCCATACCCGCTAGGTAGTCTAATCCCCATACCTGCACCCAGACCCGGAAAAATTTTAAAATAAATTATTTTTGTTAATATAAAATTTATATTTATCCGATTTTTTACATCCATAACTACTAAAAATAAAATAAATAAATCATAAATATGAATACATTAATAAAATATTTCAATATTTATAAATCTTTAATATTTTTTCAGTAAAAAGTGTTAAAATATTATATTTTTTATATATAAAAATATATTTATTATTACTAACGAGTATATGAGTAGGGTACTACCATACCCAAACCCATACCCATTAAGGATGGGTACGGGTTTAGACCCATACCCATAGGGTAAATTTCAGGGTCCTCTTTGAGTATGAGTATTTTGATCATCCCTACGGAAAGGAAATAATTAATTTGTAATTATATTTTATCATAGTTTAATTTGTACACTATTAACTCTTTTTATATCTAAGAAATACAAGAGTTTATTTGACAAGTTCATATAATTTTTAACACAACTAATTACGTCTCTGAACTATGAAAGCTAACAAATACATCCTTCAACTTTTTTCCATTCTCGTATATCCCCTCCTTTTTTTTTATTTTTTCTTTTTTTTGGACTAACCCCTTAAATCATGAAAGTAGACAACTACTCTGATCCTTTCAACCGTAAACCATTAATAAATACCCCACTCAACTATATAAACTAGTTGTTATGAAAAAAAAACTATATAAACTAGTAAATATATATATATATATCTTTTATACATTTTTGTGTTTAAATTTATTTACCCATTTTTTATTAAAAAATTCATAGAATAAAGTTTTAATTATTAAATCAAATGTGAAATCTCTATTAAAGAATCTATTAATATTAAAGTAGATAAATAAAAATATACAAAATTACAAGGAAATCTTATTTGTTGATTGTTATAGTTTGATAGGTATTTACAAATTTATTGAGGCTTTTTGCAGAAAGAATCAAAATTAAAGGGGTATTTACTAAATTTTATATAATTTAGGGGGTTATTTACAGAAGGATCATTTACAGTTGAAGGAGAGACATATATGGTCACCTTCATAATTTAAGGGATATTTCCATTATTTCCCCCTTTCTTTCACATTTTTCTATCGGGTTGATTATTAAGAAAAAAAAACGTTCATTATATTCTCTAAAAGACAAAGATATTCTATACATGTTTTTGTACAAAAGATAAATTCATGATATGTACCATATACGTATTAAATGTGTTAACATTAATTTCCAACTTTTAATTAAATCTCTGAACTCTTTGTTTTTTAACAGAGGATAGGTTTTGACAACATGGTTATACTTTTTCTCATATATATGAACTTTAATGCATCTATGCATGTGGTTGGCTTGTTCCTTGCATTGTTGGGGACCATTTTGAATTTCTAAGCAACACACTCACACACATTAGCTATTTATAGCTATTCTTTTTAAATGTCTATCATCTCTTGCTATTTGGTACATCAACTTATTATGATTACTATAGGATGCTTTGTTTCACTTGCAAGCAATATAGAAGAAGCATTCCAAAAGCTACCAAAAGTTTGACTTTATTACAAGGTCTACATCAAATAATATTCATTCACTTGCTTTTTTATTTTATTTATCTTTATTTTTTAACTTTTTTTTTTCCATGGGGTTGGTTCTCTGTTCTCATCATCACTGACCCACTCATATCATTCCTAAAGCCCACTTCTATTTCCAAGGTATACTTTTAGATTCTCATTACTTTTAAATTTTTTCTATTTCTTTTTGATTGGATTAGATCTTTTCTGGTCAAAATCTTAAATTAGTCTTAAATGCATGGAGTAGATTTCAAATTGCTCCTAAATATTTTATATATTTTATATCGTTGCTTTATGTCTCTATAATTTTTCAAATTGATCCCAAACTAATGAATTTGTGATCATATCTCTCTTATTTGAAGTTTAAATACAAAGAATTTAGTTCTATGGATTGTTTTTGACTTACTTTTTCTATCTAGTTTGATAGTCAATAAACGAGGTCAAATCGAGTCTCAAAAGTGGATAGTCCATTTCATAGTCAAATAAGAAAAATCGTCATATCTCTATCATTTTTTAAGTTTGAATACAACGAGTTTCAAACTATATGTTAACTCTTGAAGAGGTTTTTCTCTGCATATTTGAGATCATTAGCAAATGGGGTCAAATTGTCTTTCGAAAGTAGATTTGAAACCAATTTGAGAAATTATGGAAGCATGTAGGATCAATTTGAAACAAATAAAATATTTATGACCAATTTGAAACCTACCCCATACATTTGGGACTAGTATGAAGTTTTGACCATCTTTATTGCTTATTATAATAGAGTTCATTAATTAATAATAATGAAATTTCATTGTTTTTATGTTATTGATCTCAGTCATTAAAGGTGACGTGTTACTGGCATGTATAAAAATGATAATGCAATTAATAAAAAAAAAAAAACTCCCTTCTAGCCCGCCCTAAAAAGTAAAATCTCTCCTTCGTGAGAGAACTCTTCGCACTCAGAGTATTTCTGAGTGAAACTTTGGATCGTCACTGAGCCCTCCCTCTGGTTATAGAGTTTTGTGGCGACGACGTTCTGGATCAGGGCTCCCATGGCAGTATTCTGTGGCGGCGAATCTAGACTAGGCATTCCACGGCGGCTTCTGGCTTCCACAGCGGCTTCCTAGTTTGGTCCTGATTTTTGGGTGCTCTTTCATGACGTCGTTTCGTTTTATTTTATTATTGTTGCTTTGAGTCTGTTTATGTCTTTTTTTAGAACAACCATTGAGGTTGTCTATTGTCTTGTTTAGAAGGGTTTGTCTCTTTTAGATGACTTTATTTATGTTTCCTATTTTTTAGATGGTTGTAGCTTTAGTTGAATCCTTAGACCCGCTAATTTGGTAGTTGATTATCATGTCAATTTGTCTAAAACGAGGATAGATCCTCTTGGATAGGTTGTAAACCCTCCACACCTTCGTCAGTTGATATCATGTTTAGTGTTGTTGTTTATGCTAGAGAGAGATTGACTAATTTTACTTTGTTTTTCATTTGTATTGTGCTTAGCTTTATCTTACTTTTGAATGAATTATGTTTCAAGAAAAAAAAATCCAATTCAAGCAAACATATATGAATAATTTGTTTGATATTAAATTTTATAATTATTTTAATTAATAATAATTCCCTGAGGTGACATTTTTTTTTTCCCATTTTGATATTCTTTCTCACCAAAAAGGGGAATTGGTACCACACTCCTATATATGGGTTTAAGCTAGTATAGATCCAAGCCCATATCTAACCCTAAAAGGTATCAATTACGCACATTACGAAAATCAACTCCATTAATAAGAGAAAAGATGAGATCATTGAATGAAAAACCTTAAATTGATGATCATAGAGCTCATATAGATCACATCACATATCACAAAAATTCAACAATATGATCTATGACATTAATTAATCATCTAATTATCACCAATATTTCATTTTCTTCCTTCATTATGAGCAAAAAGTGTACCCACTTCGTCATATTGCGCTTTAGAGGTTGAAATTGAAGAAAGAGGGGAAAGAGGCAAAGTTATCAAGTTATATAGTTTTATTGGCCAAAGTGAAATTTTGATCTCTATCTAGATAGGTTGCAATCTAATTCTTTATTATTTTTTTTTCTTACAATTTTGATCTTATGTTTTTAAAATTTTTTTACTTTTTAAGATTTCAAAGTTACATGTTATTTTTTACGAATAATTTATTTGTCCAATTAAACCAATTTGAAAAATTATGAAGATATGTAAGATCAATATGAAACAAAATGAAATATTTAATATTCTACCCCATACATTTGAAACCAATTTGAGATTTTGACTTTGTTCAAAAACTTGCAACTAGGTATTATTGAGTTTAATGAATGTTAGAAAACTAAACTATATATTTTTAATGAATATATTATTTGAAAGTTGTCATTAATTTTTAATAATTTAATGAATTTTTGCACAAAAAAAGTTCACATTTTAATTTCCTTTAAGTTGTTAGTTTTTTTCCCATTAATATACTTTAATTAGTGCTAAGACACTAATTACAAAAAAATTGCAATATTTAATCTATCAATATTCCAAGGTAACAAAATTGAAAACAAGACGCGTGTGCAAATCATCAAACTCTGAAGTTTTGGGATTTAGCAAAGATATTAATAACAAATATGGAGCACCATATATAGCAAACTAATGTCGGTAAGGAATTATTTCAAGTAATAAATAATTTGGTATTAGTTATGCAAGATTTAAAATTTGAGACATTGTAAATACAATTATCTATATAAAAAGAATTTTCTATCATAGTCAAATGCAATCGGAATTAATTAGACTAAAGTTCTAAATTTCTGATGGCCTATAAATATATGTATATATATATATATATAAACCAATAATGTTGTAGGGAACATACAAGACTTTCACTCTCATGGGCTATTATTATTTCAATTCATGCTTGAGCCTTATGATTCTCCCTCCACTATCAGCAATTATGGTCTATCTTTGACGATCATATCATCTCCTGCCTCCATTTATTTACAGATAAACAATTTTTCTACCTTCTCCATTTATTTACAGATAAACAATTTTTCTACCTTTTGCATGTTATGAACTAGGTTTTGACCGGGGGTCATTACCTGGTTCAGATGAGGCAATTCTGGGTTCAAGGTTGCCTGCAAGACAATGAACACACAGGGTGGCCCTGCGATTCACTTCTGATGCTTAAGTTAGTAAGGGTTATGAGCTCGATAATCTTAATTGACTGAGTAGAGAGCGTACCTTTTTCCAATGTGAAGGGTTAACCTTTTATACTAGTTGAGGGTGATCTGGCGTGATCTTGCCATAAATGCCTGAATGCTTGATTGTGATCCTAACTGATCTGATTGTGATCCTTGGCTCCCACATAACTTCCTTTTCTATGAAAGGCGCCTTGATGGCTAAGGCGTTATCAAGGGAAAGGATCTCTGAGTGATTTGCCTTGATTGACAGCGGATCTTGATCGATCCTTAATTGGCTCCTGATTGATTCAGGGAATGTTTCCTTATTTGTTGGTGCGTGGGCGCCCACACCCTTCTTGATTGTGGGCGTCCACATCTGATGGCGAGATACAGGGCGCTCATGCCTACGTGATCCATCTGGTGGGTTTGTAGCCTGTCGGATCAAGAGCATGCTCTGCCATTTGGGCCTCCCAATTATTGGGCTATTATCAACTACAATTTTGGTTTGACAACTACACTTGTATATTGATATTTCCAACTAAAATAAATACAATTTTTTTAGAAAAGAAAAGGGCTAATTATTGTTNTTAGATAATTAAATTATATATGAAATGCTAAGTTGGGTTTGGTTAATATAATTCATGAAAATCACTACTTACCCACTATTATATTTAAAAAAAAACAGAGTAATTAATGTGTGTATTTTTTCAGTTTTAAAATCATTTTTCTCTTCTTTAGGTCACTAGGCTAATCAAAACCTTTTCACTCCTCAAAACATTTGTATGGAAAAACATATATGTCTATATCTATATTATATTATATGTTTGAGGTCCTCTCTGGTAGTCGGTCATATAAAACTATAGTCTCAAATAAATATCTACAAAAGTTATTTCTAAATATATATATAAAACAAAAACAAATAACTTCCTCTAACTCATGTTCTCCATGAATCTCAAGAGTTTAGTTTAAATTTTAAAATTCTTTTTCTTTTATTTGTTCTATATTGTTATTATATATTTTAATTTAACTTTTCAATTATTTTTAAATAATTCAAAATTTAAAATAATCTTTACCCTAAATTATTTTTAATTATTGTTATTTCAAAATAAAAAAATTAATTATTTTTATGTTTATATAATTTTATTTTATTTTTATTATAATTTTACATAAATATTTGTGTGTTTGTTATGGCACGCAAAACCCCTAGTATATATATATACTAAAGGCTTTGTGTGTGCTCCAACAGACATGCAAATAGGCATATAAAATTTAAAATTTTTTAAAAATTATATTTATGAAAAATATTATAAATAGTTTAATTGTAATCAATTTTTTATGATGATGAATAGAAAACAATTTTATTAATGACATCATCAACTCATATTCTCAATTTAATCTGAAAAATAAATAGATTTATTATTATTAATAAATAAAAATCGTTGATTTGGAGATATATATTATAAGGAAGTGATGGAATAAATTGATTTTAAAATAATTTGAAATTATGGTCCCTAACTTTGCGAGATTATTGATTGATGAGGTTACTCTTTATACATATATAATAATTAGAGGGCTTTGTGTGTCCTAACGGGCACAGAAATATACCTATAAACTTTAAAATAATTTAATATTAAAAATTATATGATTTGTAAGAGTGAAAAAATAGAAGAAAGAAAAGAAATTAATCTAATAATAAAAATAAAAATTCATGTTTTTTTTTAAAAGAAACCGTCACCTATATATGTATAAGTGAAAACTGATCATGATTTCATTGAGTCATGGGTAGAATATGGGATATTATAGTTGAGGTCATATTTTTTTAATATTTATTTGTAATATATTGAGTATATATTATTTAATGCTATAGTTTTAAAAGACCGACAACCAGAAAGCTCCTTAGAAATATATAATAGTATAAATAGTGATACATCACTACTTAGGCGTACGCTTAATGTGCCTTTTGCTCCAGGCCTCTTTCCCTCACCGAACTCTTCGGGGCGACCGTGATCCGACCATGATTATGGCACTCGCCCCCAGCTTGACAGGTAATCACCCATGGTGCGCCCCGCACGCTGGCCACCACCCTTCGCTCTGCTCTATAAATAGAGCTCAAGCCAATAGTTTCAGGTTAGCTACTCTTGACTCACCAGAATTCTCTTGCTTTCATATCTCTCAAACACTAACTTGAGCGTCGGAGTATTCTTCGCAGGGTACCCCTGTGTAGTTCGTGTAGGTACTTGGACATTCAAGCTTTGCTCTTGCAGCCAACTCTTTTGAACTAGGTAAGTCTGTCCTTTTTCTAGTTTATCATTGGCGCCGTCCGTGGAGATCCTACGCCGTGTGTTCATCACCACGTGCTCCTCACCACTCTTTACATACGTGAGCCCTCGTGCTCATTTCTCTTGCTTTTTATCGAAAGCTAACTCACCGACGTTTAACTTTTGAACTAGGTTAATCATATCTTGCTATGGCCAAACTCGAGGACTCCCCCCATGATCACCTTCTGGAGGACGACTCCTCTGACTCTCAGGAGCACGCCCTGGGATCTCAGGAGGGCCACGGACAGGAGGAACACAGAGAGGAGGGACCCTCTCGAACTGCACCACCCGTGACCCAAACGGGCGCCACTGGCCAGACCTTCGAAGGTCAGGACATCATGTCCATTTTTCGTGGGATGATGAAAGACCAGATGGACACCCTTCGTCGTGAGTTTCAGAATCTCTCCATTCACAACACTCCCACTGGGACACCTTAGGGATCAAACCCTGCCCGCCGCAACAAAAAAACGGGATCAGCTCAGAACACCCCGGCCGTTGCTGGTTTCGAAGACGAGCCGGGCACCTTCATTTCTCAGAAGGGGCCTTTTGCGTTGTCCATTCAGCGCGACATCATTCCACATGGCTTCAAGATGCCCAAAAAGATTACCCCCTATGAGCCGGCTGCCGACCCGAATATGCAGATGAAGGCGTTCAACGTCGCTGTTCAGCTGGTGTCTATCACTAAAGGAAAAAAATGCAAGCTGTTCCCTTCCACCCTCGGCCAGGAGGGCCATCATTGGTACGCTCGCCTACCAGACTACTCCATCAGCACGTTCGAAGAACTGGAGGCCGCCTTCCTCAGACGCTTTGCCACGAGCATCGTCTACAAAAAGCCAACAACAGTGATGGCCGACCTAATCCAGGGTTCCAGTGAAAGTCTCCGAGACTTCCTCAGGTGCTTCTCTGAGCGCTGTCACGAGGTTGAAGATCTAGAAGATAGCGTGGCCATCCACGCCTTCAAGCAAGGACTCCATCCCGGTAATGTCTCCAACGAGTTGGCGCTCGCCAACCCTAAGACCTTGGCCGCACTACTGAAGCAGGTCAGTGAATTCATTTTTAAGGAGGATAATTAGCTCGCCTCAAAGAGCCGTTTCAATAAGTTGAAGGACATGCAAAACGACCAATCAAACGGACGAACCCAAAACAAAAACAGAAAGTGGAAAAGGCACGATCGCCCTTCCAGCTCATCCCAGGGATCATCACGCCCGCCTTTCACAGGCAAGTTCCCAACCTACCACATTCTCATGGTCTCCAGATCGGAAATAAAGGATTTAGTTCTTCGGGAACTATCTCATATTTGGTTCTTTAGAAACTATCTCATATTCAGTTATTCAGGAACCATATCATATTTAATTCTTGAGGAACTATTTCATATTCATTGAGATACCAAGATGTAAGAACTCATTCATATCATATACTCAAATTTTCATTGAGTTTATTGATGTCATACGTTAATAGTATCCAAATTCCAAACCACTACAGGGTTACGTCAAGAAATATAATCTTGTTAATATGAGAATCTCACTCTTGTAGAGTACATATTATTACTCTTCCAGAGTATTTTTGTGAGATTTTTCAATTCTCTTTCTTTCAGAGAAAACTAATCATTATCAGAATAAATGTACTGTGAACTTCAGGTTCACTTACCAAAATAAATCAATGACACTCTCATTTAATAATTGACATATTGTCACCCTCGTCTCTTCTGGAGACGCAATATCAATATATCAAACACCGTCTCTACAAGAGACTCAATCTTAATAATTTTTATATATCAAACACTTCACAAGATTAATTGCGATCACATAACAAATCTTAAAATTCATCAATCAATCCACATCTAAAATAAAAATATTTATTTTGATATAGGCCTTCAAGTCTATCAAATATATAGATTGGTGTTAGTGTTCAAGACTATTGACAAATATATTTGTTTAACAACACCGTAATTGCTATCAGCAATTGGTCAAAATATATTTTTATTCACCTTCAATGTTATTAATTTCTATTTGACTATTAGCCTTCATGGCTGATATAACACAACTTCAATAGCCAAATTATTGCCTTCAAGGCATTATAAGATCATTTCAATAATCAAACTATTAGTTTTTAGGCCTGATATAAGACAATTTCAATAGCCAAAGTCTAAGCCTTCGGTGCTGATATTAGACAGTTTTAATATCCAAAGTTTATTAGCCTTCAAGGCTGATATTAGACAGTTTAAATAGCAAAGTCTATTAGCCGTCAAGGGTGATATTATATAGGCTCAATAGCCAAAGAACCGAACCATTGCCCTTGATAAATTATCAACATGTGCAATAACCTTTCAATGCACTAATCTTTGGCAAGAATACAATAATTGAATTGAAACATAATATGGCTTCAGACCATCTACTTAAACATATGAAACTGCAATAACATGTGACTTAGTCACTTTTATTTAATAATATGAAAACTTAATCATATGAAGTTTCAGGTTATACGAAACCTTTCCAAATCGTAAGAAAACAACCATAATAATAAATTTATAAAAATATATTATGATAATCATGAACAATTGAGTATATAAGTTTCTTACCTTGAGTAATTTTAACCAAAAGAACTTGAAAGATAATTAACTTACCTCCTTAATTACCCAAAATTGAAATAAGAAGAGATTGTACTTAGTCACCAAAAGCTCACCGATAGAGGCTCATGTTCAATTACCAAAAACTCAAATTGATAGAGACCCATGAACAAATGCCGAAAGCTTGAATGGGTAGATTCATACATAGATGCCAAAAGCTCAAACCGGTAGAGGCTCGTGCTGATAACGTGTAATAAAATATAAGAAATAAAGATATTCAAAATAGAGAGAAAATTAGGATGAGAGAGTGGTTCTTATCATTCAACTGATATCATCAACTTTACATCAACACCTAAAGCCTCTATTTATAGGCTAAAGGATCTCTAAGGGAGATGTACCAACTTAATGTACATAATGAAGGGATAGACTCATATTGATGTACACGGGAACTAAAGATGGTAAACACGATTACAGAGAAAACTTTAAATTTCTATGCATGGAGAATATCAAAAGTCAATTGTGGATATTCGCAAACAATATTATTTATAACACGTGTGTGTAAATCATTAAACTCTGAAGTTTTGGGATTTAGGAAAGATACAAATGACTAATATTTATGGTTGGAGAATGAGCGGTGTATATAATAAATTAATATTGATAAAGAGTTGATTTTGTTAGCAATAATAAAATAGAAGAAAGAGAAGAATAGAAATTAATGGATGGCTTTGAGGCGTGACGAATCACTTTCCTTAAAGAGTGATTGCTTATACATTGGGGAAAGTTAGGCAAGCTCCTTCCAAAATACAACAAAGCCTATGAATTGAACTTAACATACTATTTCATAATAAATATTGTCTTACATCTTGTGTGGTTTGAATCACTATTTATAATTGAGCAAGAGACATAATCCATGAGATATGTCATTCCATTTGAAAGATGTGTTCATTAACTACTAATAGACACTATTTAAAAGTTAGATCTCTTCATAATAAAATATGTGTCTATTAGATAGTGTCTATTAATTGAAAGACACCACTTGATCGATGTATCTTTTCAAATAAAAGGATATGTCTATTAATTATTAATAGACACCTTTTCAAAGGACTTCTCATGTCTTTTGATGAAACCAATCATATAAACATAATTAATTTAATATATTAAATTAATTATACATTATAAATAGACTTTTATTTATTTTATCCAAAATAACCACATTGATAATATTACAAACTATCCAACAGATTCAAGTGGTAAGTGATTTGGTATTAACTAAGTGATTTTCAAATTTAAAACATTGAAAATACAGTTATCTACTATAACTAAGAAGAGTTTCCTATCATAGTCAAATGCGCGTCGAGTCTAAATTAATTGAAACAAAACTCTAAATTTCGAATGGACTATATATATATAGGGAAAGTCAACTTGTGGCATGCATGCAATGAGTGATATGGAATTATTATAGCTATTGATAAAATTCAATAATATTTAATAATGAATAGACAGCCTGTTTAAGATGTAAACTTTATATTTTTTAAGAAATTAAAATTTAACCCCTCAAATTACGTGAAATCATAATATTGTCCAAAATACAAAATAACATTTTTATTTGACAAAAAAATTATTTTGTCCCTAATCGTTCCCTAACCCCACATCCCCATTCCTCCAATTAGCCTTCATTCGCTCCGAGGAACAGCACAGAATCAACCCATCATTCTTGTATACCTCAAACTCGACGTTGGAGAAGGAATCATTTCTCTATTCTTGATTCAACCTGATTTGAAATTCCACTTCCCAAACACCCAATGGTAAATTAATTTCTCTATTCTTTCATCTTTGTTCGGCTTCGTTCGTTTGCGCTTTGATTATAATCTGCTCTAATTATAATCGTAATAAGCATGTTCGTTTGTGTTTTTTTTCTGATTAAATTATAATCATGATTTTTTTTATAATCAAACATACTCAATTACACTTATACCCTTATATATATACCTATAATTACCTATACTCTAATACAATCAATCACCCATCACAAGGACAAAATGGTCATTTTCCTCAATATATCACCCCTCTCTCTCTCTTCGGGAGAAATGGGAAGATGAAGTATCTTGACGTTGCTAAGAATCACTTCACTAGGTTGGTTCCGAAGGATTTGTGTGAAGGAGGAAAGCTTGAGACTTTGATTCTCATGGATAATTTCTTCTAGGTGAGATACTTGAGGAATTTGGTGACTGTAAAGCTCTACTAAAATTCGAGTTTCTGATAATTTCCTCAACGACTCTGTTCCTTCTGGGTTCTTCAAGCTCCCTAATGTCACCATAATCAAGCTCAACAACAACAAATTCTTCGACGAGCTATCACGCGACCATAATCTCAACCTTTCGTATAAAAAAATAAACTTCGATATGGTCTCTCCTATAAATAGAGGAGTCCGAAAAGATCAAACTATCAGCTCAGCAATAGAGAGCTCTACTCTCATCATGAATCAAAATAGACACAAAAGGGAGAGCTCATCTCTCATAACAATCCAACTTAGAAAATAAACTTAACACTTTCCTGACTGTAAATCTAATGGAGCAACTCTAGAGTCAAATACTCGAAACAGTATATCAACGTCATGTAACCAAGTCAAAATGTCCACACGAACAAGTATGTGGAGCTCTAGGAAGTGTCGGTTGATCTAAACGGCCCTAGTTAGACAGGACTCTCACTCCCACACCATTTCTTCATCTAAGTATACAAAACATGTGTATTATAATTATTTTTTTTTACTCTACGTATATTTTTTCATCTCCTTCCAAGTTTTCATATATATATATATATATATATATACACATAATAGTAATAAAGCCTCTTAATTAATTTCTTTTATTTAAAGACCATACCAACGTATGGAGTTACAACAGCATCCTCAACATTTTAATTAATTCCTTTTAAGTGAATAAAACTCCTTTAATCATATGTTGCCAACACCAACGTTCCTATTATGATATACATTTAATATGAATAAAAGTGGTACTTTAATATATGCATTGATTTCAACCATTTATCTTGTGATTCATCTAATTTTAGACATTCTAATTTAGTCCTTAAAAATATTAAAACCCTTAAACCATAAACCCTAAACCCTAAAAAATTTTCTAAGTTCAACAATTACGTTCTTGACCCATTTTTATTCCATTATTCTCAATTCCCCATTTTTTTCATCATTTTCATTCATTTTAGTCCCAAATCCTCAAAAAAAATTGTAAAGTGTCCAAAAACTCTTTCAAACATTCCAATTTAATCTTTAAAAATATTAAAAACCTTAAACCCCTAAAACTTAATTTTTTTAATCTTAATCTTCATCTTCCCAATTTAATATAAATCTCTAGTTTTATTTTAATCCCTAAACCCTCTATTTTTTTTTATCTTTTAATCATCTTCATTTTCATCTTCATCTTCATATTCATCATCTTCACCCCTAAACCCTAAAAAAATTAAAGGACTAAATCGATTCTTAATAAATCACAGTGGATCTGGATCCATTTTCTTTACCACTTGGTGTCTCTTAGAAGTTAGAAAGTCCAACAAAAACACAAAAGAATAAAAACTGAAAACATCATCCTCCATTACTGTAAATCGAAAAAACTTCAAGTGAGCACCAAAAGAAAAAAAAATTGTTTTGTATTGTTCAGGAAATTTGCACTTCTATCCATCAGAGCATGTCATTTATGGTGAATATTTGTATGAAACTTGGGATGAGGAGCTCATAAAACGTGTTCTTGGTTTCTTTACCCCAGAAAACATGAGGGTTTACTCACTCGGTCACTCCCCAAATCTAATTTTTTAAAACTTACCTCTAAATCTGAACTCAAATTCCACTCACTCTCATGGCTTCTCTAACCCGAATTTCTCAATTTAAATCCCTTTTCATCGAGCCCCGTATTAGAGCTTCCCGTTTGCCGACTTTCATCGCGACCCCAAGATTCGGCTCCTCTTTCTTGCCCCGACAGTTCTCTCTACAATTCCGAGCTCCAAATGGGTTTTCGAGGACTCCCATGAGGGTTGTCGTTGTTTCCGCAACCACGGCCGAGAAACCCAAGAAGCGATATGCGGGTGAATCTAAAGGAATTGTGGAGGAGATGAGGTTTGTGGCAACGAATCTACATACGAAGGAGCAATTAAAGTTAAAGAGGGCTGAGACAGAGGATGAAGGTGAACTGTTGGCGGCGGCGATGCAGGTTATGTAGTGGAAAGAGATGGAGGGTCGGCGGCGATGGAGTTTTAGGAGTTATTTTATTTTATTGGGTAAATTGCAATTTGGTACCCTGTGGTTAAGGGCGGTTCCCCTTTGGTATCCTGAAAGAAAAATTTTTGCATTGTGGTACCCTGTGGTTTGCTCCGTTAGCAATTTGGTCCCCTGAGGTTTTTCCTATTAGGATTTAACGGCAAATGTACGTTAAAATGCCAAAAATCTCCCAAAAAGTCTTCTCTTATGCGTTTAAGTCCTTTCCCTTTACTAAAAGGGATCAAAACATAAAGAATTAATTATAAAAGGGTCTTTAGAATTTTAATATTATAGATTTTTTTCAATTCCACCTCTTTTTCATCATTTTCATTCATTTTAGTCCCAAATTCTCAAAATAAAATCGTAAAGTGTCCCAAAACTCTTTCAAACATTTCAATTTAGTCCTTAAAAATATTAAAAACTCTAAACCTTAAAACTCCAAACCCTAAATCATAAACCCTAAAAAAAAAGTCTAAGTTCAACAATTAGGTTTTGACCCATTTTTATTCCAATATTCTCAATTCCCCATTTTTTTTCATCATCTTCATTTATCTTAATCTCAAATCCTCAAAATAAAAGCTCTCTCCCTATCTCGTCCCTCTCTCTCCGTCGTATCCCAGAAACCCCATTAGATCTGTGGCATTTGAAGAAGAACAAGCTCCCTCCACCAATGGCGTCACCGATGATGATGATTCGAGCAAAGATCGACGACGACACATCTTCATTTTCAACTTGGGGAATTTTAAATCCTAATACCATTACCATTCAGATCATTCAGATCTGATGGGGAAATGGCTCCTCCGAAGACTGCTGAGAGTCTTCAAATGGAGCGAGATCGGAGGTTGAAGATGAGTCAGATGTTCTCCGAGCTTCAATCCACCGTCCCTGGTCTTATTTCCAACATGGTTAATATATATATATATCGATATATCGTTTTGTATTGAAAAATCTGAATCGAATCTCGGAATCTGGAGATCGAGCTAGCTTAATCCTCTACTTGATTTCTCGTTTATTGTTGATTTGATTCGAGATTTCGATCGATCTCTCTAATATCGGCATTTCGTTTCGATTTCTTACAGGCTACTAGGGAAATGATTCTCGGTGAAATGATAAACTACATCAAGGACCTTGAGAAGAAGAAGAAGATCTTGGAAGAGCTCATCAAAGGCACAAAGATGATGAAACAACAACCCGACCATCATAATGTTGTTGTAGCTGAAGGGAGCTTGAATATGCTTCCATGTACAACTACAACTAAAAGGAATATTAATTCATCATCCTCCATTACGGTCACAGTTTCTGGCAATGTCGCCTTCTTTGGAATTCAATCAAAAGCTCAAAGAGGCTTAATCACAGCGATCATCAAGGTGTTTCAGAAGCATAACACTGAAGTTCTTGCTGCAAATGTTTCAGTCAACAATGGCGATTTGATAGAGAGAGAGACGAGATAGAGAGAGAGCTTTTGAGTTTTGGGCAAATTTACTTAAAATGTTAATTTACTTTCTTTTCTTACGTTTTGATCCTATTATAAAAAGAAAAGGACCTTAATATAAGAAAATAAAATTTTTAGGGATGAAAATTTATTTTTCCTTTTTTTTAACGGAAAAATGGATGGAAAACGTTAGAGGGACCAACTTTGACAAGTTTTGAATAACTGAGGGACCAATATGGAATGAAAAATAACTGAGGGACCTATTTAGAACAATGAGCATAACAGAGGGACCAAAATAGGACTTTGGCAAAAAAAAAAGAGAGAGGGAAAGATTGATGATGTGTTTGGAAGACTTAAGGAGTTTAAGGTTTTTTAGAATTTTTAGAGTTTATTTTTAATTTTTGGATGAAGGTTTAGAGGGAAAGAAAAATGATGATGATGTGTAAAAAATTGTAATGTGTAATTTTTTTAGGGTTTAGAGTTTAGAGTTTAGGGGTTTGGAGTTTTAGGGTTTAGGATTTTTAATATTTTTAAGGACTAAATTGGAATGTTTTGAAGAGTTTTGGGACACTTTACAATTTTATTTTGAGGATTTGAGATTAAAATGAATGAAGATGATGAAAAAAAATGGGGAATTGAGAATATTGGAATAAAAATGGGTCAAAGACCTAATTGTTGAACTTAGACTTTTTTTTAGGGTTTATGATTTAGGGTTTGGGGTTTTAAGGTTTAGAGTTTTTAATATTTTTAAGGACTAAATTGAAATGTTTGAAAGAGTTTTGGGACACTTTACGATTTTATTTTGAGGATTTGGGACTAAAATGAATGAAAATGATGAAAAAGAGGTGGAATTGAGAAAAATCTATAATATTAGAATTCTAAAGACCCTTTTATAATTAATTCTTTATGTTTTGATCCCTTTTAGTAAAGGGAAAGGACTTAAACGCATAAGAGAAGACTTTTTGGGAGATTTTTGGCATTTTAACGTACATTTGCCGTTAAATCCTAACAGAAAAAAACCTCAGGGGACCAAATCGCTAACGGAGCAAACCACAGGGTACCACAATGCAAAAATTTTTCTTTCAGGGTACCAAAGGGGAACCGCCCCTAACCACAGGGTACCAAATTACAATTTACCCTATTTTATTTTATTTTGTTAATTTCTCATTAATTTACACATTAATTTACTTTTGGCTAAAATCCCAAATTGGTCCGAGTAGTTTTAAAATTGAGTAAACTAACAATTTGGTCTATAAAAAATCACTAAGTTGATAACTCAGTCATTGAAAGATTAAAATGTACAATTTAATGGTTGAAAGATCAAAATGGTATAATTTTAGTCTCTGAAAGATTAAAAATGGTGTACTAATTAGTCATTTTTAAGGATTAAATAGTATATTGTTTTAATCATTCAGGGACTAAATTGATAGAAATCAAGCAGTACCCCTTAGGTTCATGAGCTGTATATTTGTCTTTTGAGGTTCTAAGGACTATTTTGATAAAGATCATAAACTTATGGGATTAAAGTGAAATTAAATCAGGACCTATTCAAAAGAAATCTTATGAAAAGGAAAGGGAAAGGACTTAAACACATAAGAGAAGACTTGTTGGGAGGTTTTTGATATTTTAACGTGGTCACAATCACATTTGCCGTTAAAGGACCAATTCGCTAACGGAGCAAACCACGGGGCACCAAACTGCAAAAATTTTTCTTTCAAGGTATCAAGGTGGAACCGCCCCTGACCACAGGGTACCAAACTGCAATTTACCCAAATATATAAGTAAGAAAGGTGAATAATGAAAAGAAGGACAAGAACAAATTAAAGTCCCTTACCTTGATTAGCCATGAGGGTTGATATCAGATGATATGTTAGGGTTTCTGGAGATGAATTGACAATACTTGAAGATGGATTGATCGATGATATGCTTGAAGAATATATGTGTTGATGAAATTAATGAATCGATGCTTGACGTTTTTGGAGACTGTGGATGAAGGGGAAGCTATATTTGTGACCTAAGGATGAAGGCTAGGGTTTTAAGAGTTTGAAATTTATTTCGGATATCTTTTTATTATCTTATCTGTATCTTAATAATTTTTATTTATATTATTTATCTCGTAATAATTTTAATTTAGAATTACTTTATTTTATTTAATCTTAATTATATTGTTTAAAATTACTTTAGATTTTTTTTAGAATTACATAAAAATGATAAGTCTTAATTTTTTTTAAAATTACTTTAGATTTTTCGCATTTTGTAAATTTAAAATGATATCCTAATCCTACAATGAAAATGTGATTTTCATATAGTTCAAAAATAAAGAATCACGGCGAAAGTTGATTTTCATCGATCCATGATATTATTATATTTTAATGTGATTTTTCTTTAATTTTTTTTAAATATCTTTTGTAATTTTTTATTTTCAAAATAATCTTTAAATAGATAAAATTTAGAACAGAATCAAGTATATGCCCATAGATTTTGTTCCTTCAAAAAAATGATAAATCTGAATTTTTTAAAATTACTTTAGATCTTTTGCAATTTTTAAATTTTAAATGATATTCCTAATCCTACCAAGATTCTACAAGCTAAAGTACCGCCTACCATCTATATATATATATTTATCAAACGATTGATGGATAACATATTTACGAATACATCGATCTTGAAGCAAGATTAGTTAATTGTTAGCATATAATATTCTTGGAAGTTTGGAAGTTGTGAGTCTCGTTTTTTCTTTTCTTCATAAATCATGATGACTAGTGAAAACGGAAGAGTGAATAATGCTTCTGGTTGGATACGAGCATTATTGAATGGTTTGAGAAATAACAAACTTATTCATACATATGAGTGCAAACAGAAAACTAAATTTTCACTTAGCTTTTGTCTTAACTGCTGCCAACTAATATGTAAACAGTGTGATGCTGAAGCAATCAAGTCACATAAACAACATAGTACTGTATTCACAGTAAGTATCCAATGATATTTTTATTTTTCTTTAGATAGAAGTACTTTTGCTATTTAGAATATGAGATCAGTTTCGGTTGTATTTTTTGATCTTTTTGAGTAAGTTATATATCTCAAAATTTTTTTTTGTGTCAATTATATTCCCAACTTGAAGATACGATATAATTGACTTAAATATGAAATATTGGAGTACAATTGACCAATAAAAAATTTTGATAATATAACTGAAACTGGCCCTGTATTTTAGGGGTACTAAGAATACTTTTGCATTTTCTTTAAATTATTTACAAAATCTAATCATATTAACTTGTAATTTTCAGTTGTACATGGCATCACATGAAGAAGGTTTATCAATATGTGATGTGTCGGATTTGATAGATGTTTCAGATATACATCCATTTTCTATCAACAGTAAAGATATAGTTTATATCCAGAAAAGACAAAATAACAAAAAGTCAGAGTCTGGAAACAAAAAATCTGTTAACAAGTGTAGGTCTTGCGGAAGAGTATTCCAAAAAGACAAAAGCTTTTGTTCGATTGAGTGTAAATTAGACTTTGACGAATCAAAGATAGAGTGTAAAGTAAGTGTTTATTTTGTTTTGTTTCTAATTTGTTGTTCTGAAAAATATTTTGTAATATTTATTTACCATATGACTCCGTGATCAATATTTGATTTGCATTGTTTGTAGAATGGTAATAGCTCAAGTTTGCATCTTAGACGTGTAAGAAAAAGGGCTCCAGTCAACGGTCAATCTTACCGCGAAAGGCCAAGAAAAGGGAGACCAAGCAGGGCACCTTTCTTCTAATTTTTTTATTTACTTTTTTTAGTTCTAATTAGGATATTTATCATGGACCATAAGTCCATAATGATTAGTCTTTGATTCTTGGAAGAATCCATTAGCACTCACTAACAAAATTTTACTTTTTGCTTTCTTTCTTCTTTTTGGCCATGTAAACTAGATTTTGAGTATTTATATTATTTGGTTAAATTTAGTATAATATATCTATATCCATATCTATATTTATATTTATATCTATATCCATCTTACATGCTGAAAGAAAAAAAAATTGTTGGAAGTTCAATCCTAATTACATGTCATGCGTCGCGTTTTTATTCGTTTGAAATCTCAACTTTCCACGTGTCACAAAATTATTCATCTTATCTTTAAGATAATTTGTTTTTTTTTTTT
>QANZ01052852.1:83690-94792 GCA_003254925.1 Chamaecrista fasciculata | reverse complement strand
GAGAGAGAGAGAGAGAGAGAGAGAGAGAGAGAGAGAGAGTATGCAATTTACAAATATGCCCTTTGAGTATTTTATTATTTTATAGTAAAGAGTAAGTAATTATAGATAGTTGAGTAGGGATATGTTAGTAATTTGAGAAGATAAAGGAGAAAAATAAAAAAAGGAATGATAACTGTAAAACAAACAAGATTTTTAGTGTAGCTATGATATTAAAGGAGTATTCTAAAATAAAAAAAAATATAAGGAAAGATGAAGGTGCATCAAAACGCAACCTGAGACTGAGAGTGTGTTTGATTTTTTTTATTAATGCCCTAATTAGCTAACTAATTTGATTTTGAAATCTAATTCCTAGAAAGTAAAATCTGATTTTAAAATCTTCAATCAACACCTAACTATCGCAACTTTTCCAGACTAAACTTTGTGGTTTTTTTCAAAAAAGAAATTACAAACACGGGCCACATGAACTAGCGGTTCAGTGAGTTTCACCACGGCCAGCGGGTTGAACAGGAAATTTTCCAGTTCACTGGCATTCCAATTTGACATGATCACCCGAATTAGATTGGTTCTCGATTCATCGCGTTTTGGGTTGAACCAAGCGGTCCGGTCCAGGTTTTTTCTCTATGAAAAAAAAAGTAAACTTATATACGTTCTGAAATTTATGAATATGTGTCGTATGAGTGTCGAACACAGATATGTATTTAACGCGGTGACGCCCTCTCAAAATGAAATATTCGTGGATTAAATGACTTTAATTAGATATAAATAGTTCAAAATAATTAATGTTAACTATATTAATGTTCTTATTGTATTTAAATTTGAGATCTAAATTATTTTAAAGTACTATGAAATATTTATATATAAATTTATAACTTATATTATAGTCTCGAAAAAGAAAGATTTATTCAACGAAGTGTATTACTTTGGAAATAAGAAGATACTCAAATAAGTACAAAATTAAAAATCATACCGTAACTATATATGATTAATTATCATGACGTAAATATTATCGAAACAATAAATTAAAAGGATTTATATTTTTGGCTAGAGATAAAAAGTTGCCATTGTTGCAAATTGCAATAGTTTTTCTTGGGACCAAGGTAATCCTATCTATGGACCAAGGTAATCTCAAACTTTTTTTAAATAAATTTTATTTGGGCAAGTCAAAAAGGGTTTAAAAAATGTCCGAAGAAAAAAAAACAAAATAGGGCCAAAGTGCACTTCCATTTCTATATCATTTGCTCAGGTTTTAATTTAATTATGTATCAATTTTTGTTATACTTTTAGTCCTATAATTTTTGGGTAAGTGCAGAATTTATCTCATATCTAGGGGTGTGCAAAAGTGGGTTGACCCGACCAACCCGATCGAACCCCGTAAATATCGGGTTCGGTCGAGTTAGGTTTTGTCATTCGATTTATTTCGGTTTCCATTTTTAAGAAAAAGTCAATTTGATCGAGTTATCGGATAGACCTGCTCGAACCCGATTAAACTCGACCCAACTTAAAAAAAAAAAAAAGTAAAAGAATTCTGCCTTGCTTTGATTTATCTTCCACACTTCACACTGCTTTAGGTACTAGCTACTATCTACCTTACTCATTACCCATTATTCAAACTTTGAAACTTAAACACGTCTTCCCATCTCTCTCATTCTCTTCTCTCGTCCTCATCTCTTTCAAAACAGAAAAATTAAAGCTTCAGACTTTCAAACAATATTCAATTATTCATCTCTTAAATTTCACTCTCACACTCTCACACTCTCTTACTCTCTCTCACTCTCACTCTCTCTCTCATCTCACTCTCACATCACACATAGCAGTTCGACGAAGAGACGAAGAGTGAAGATTACAGATCTACTACAATGGCAGCAGTATCACTCTCTCATTCTCACATGGCAGTTCGACGATCAATATCAGAGCAAGACGTTGCGATTCAGAGCTCAATCATCACTGTTATGGAAGATTTATGATGAAGAAGATGCCGGAAGAGAAGGTTGGAGTTACTATGATGATTTATTTTTTAGAAACATGGTGATTAATGAGAAAGAGTTTGAGACTGAGTTTTTTCTTGTAAATTTTTATAATAAAATGTTTTATTTTATTTTTTATTTTTTTTAATGTTCAATCCGCCCGAACCCGATCGAACCCTCCCATAACCCGAACGAACCTGAACTTATCGGGTTGTATGGGTTGACGGGCGGGTTCGGGTGACAAAAACCTAACCTGCTACTTATTATATCAACCGGCACACTCACCTGAACCCGCCCGCTGCACACCCCTAGGCATATCCGTTCCATATTTGGTTTCATATCTTTGCAAAAAGTTCCACCGTTATTCGACAATGTGGAACCTTTTGCAATGGCATGAGAATAATTTTGCAATTTGACCAAACGATATGAAACCAATTCTATAACTTGACCCAAATATATGAGACCAAAAGTGCAACACGGGATCAAATTGAGACCTGAGTAAAAATTATGAAAACAAAAATACAACAAAAAAAAGATTGGGACTAAATTAAGACTTAAGAAAAAGATATGGGACCAAATATGCACTTTAAAAAAATAATAATAATCACTCTTACAAAGATAAACTCATATCATTTTCAATTAATTCAATTCTCATATCAGATAATTAACTTGCGAGGATACCTATTGACCTCCTTGCAGTACTGTTAGCACTTAATTAATTCTCTTAAATCAAAAGAAATTAAACCCAAACATAAATACATACAATGTAAAGAGTCCAAGCTTTTTCATGCTACATATAAATACACATGTTTCATTAGGTTGTAAATTGCAGTTGCAGCCACACTGTTGCAGTGGCGGCCGCAACCTGCAGAATCAGGCCACAACGACAATACCCAATACACTACAATTTATATTGCAAACACCCAAAACCGCAATGAACATAATGTAACCATATCCTCAACCATAAATGCAATTTGAAACCTATATTTTGATGATAATTAATTAATTATTTAGTTAATTATTATCAAAATAAGCATACAATTCGTCTTCATAGGCTGAAAAATCCTCATTAAGGTCGAGATCTGAGAAGTCTAAGATTTCTACAATAGCCACTGATTTCCCCTTCTTGTCCTCTTCTTTTTTTGCAGCCTCATCAATCTTATTGTTCTTTTCTGATCTCTTATTTTGTGCTATTGATTTGGCCTTCTTGGATGTCTGATATTGTTGTAATTCAAAATGTAAATATATATATACATATATATACAATGAGAGATATATAATAGTAAAAAACTATGTATGTCTATGCCCTTCCCTCATCAAATTAATGTCACTGCATGCACTAATATTAACATATATATTAATATATAGAGAACTCTTTGATGCCACAAAATACTAAATAGGATAAAGTACTGTTGGTACTCCCAACGTTTGGAGTCATTTTCAGTTATACCCGCAACGTTTGGAGTCATATTTAGTTATACCCCCAACGTTTCACATGCTTTATCAATTATACTCTCAATGTGAGAGTATAATTGACTTAAATGTGAAATGTTAGGAGTATAATTGACAAAAAAACATTGGGGATACCAACAGTACTTTTGCCTACTAAATATATATACATACACATGGACAAAAGAAAATAGGTTGCTATTAGAAGGACGACCATGGGGATCATGCTTTAAAAAGTTTAAAATCTTATAACTGAACAAAATTTTTTTTGCCACAATTGCGAGACACTCAATATGTAATTAATGCATCATAAAATATAGAATAAACTAATAATTTGGTTCTTAAAAGATCCATGAGTTGATAACTCAGTCCTTGAAATGTTTAAATACATAGAGTGTAGTCCCTTGAAGATTAAAATGATATATTCTTTAGTATATGAAAGATTAAAACAGTATATTATTTAGTATATGAAAATGACTAATAAGTATATTGTTTTCATCTTTTAGGGACTAAATTGTATATTTCAATCTTTTAAATGCCATTTGTTAGGTCAATAATTTACAGGAACCAAATTATTAGTTTACTCTAATATATCTTACATTTGTGGTAGATAATAAATATTTATCTTTTAAAGTATGTGATCCAAAACAATAATTTCATCAAGTATTGAATTTGCATATACATATAGGGAGCGAAAGAAACGAATGAAATTCTTACCTTTTTGCGTTTCTGAGTGCTCTTTTTCTTCTCTCTTTTTATGGGATCTTCAGGGCACTTCTCATATAGCAAAAACTTGACCACATCACTGATTGATCTAACCATTGTGCTAGATCTTTTATGACGGTAGAACTGCATATTCAATATTACATTTGTTGATTATTGAATATATCATGTGTTGATTATTCACTGTTACAAGACTTAACTCATCCCAAAATTAAAAAGCTCTCAAGAGAAGAGAATTGTGTCAGGTTCTCAGCGCGATATAAAGCTTGTCAGCTTAACTTAGCGAGGTGGGATTTCAACACACTCCCTCGCACCAAACATAAGAGCGCGAAGCAACGAGTTATCTCTAGGACAGCTCACAATAAGGCCCGATTTGCATCCACACATGCCCAGGCTATTCTAATACCATGTTATAGGCCTAACTAATCATGAGGAAGCTCTCAAAGAAAGAGCATTTTCTCAGTCTACTTATAAAATTTGTCAATCTTTTAACTAAGTCAACATTCACCCCAAGGAAAAGGACACAATATATACATATATATAAGAGAAGTAAATATATACATGTGTGTACCTTCTCACTCTAAGTCAAACTATACACTTAATCAAATTTCTCTCCCTTTGCTTCCTTTCTTTCTTATTGTTAAACATACCTTAAAGACATCACCTATATCAAGTATTTGATTTAAATTATATCTATATATAAATAGATTGATGAATATATGAAATCAAATGTACAACTTCATCATTACCACATCAAATCGTCCCGTTGGACGACGTTTCAACTGGAGAGTCCAATTCTCCAGTCTTTCTTTAAAAGTAAATTTTGGCTCCATTCGCTCCATTGTTTCTTCACTGTTAGATACCTGCTACAAATTAAATAGTTCAATAAAAATAAAAAGAACACAATATTAATAAATACTTTAATGAAATCATTTCCTTAACTAAGTGAAATGTACTACTTCATAAGTTCCAATACGAGATCCAAATTTCCATTAGGTGGCTTTGAGAGTTTGGGTATGTGTGGACTGTTATTCCCACATTCTTCCTTGTGTGTTATATACAATGATATGGGATTAAAGGCATTTTTGAGTAATCTCAAATCCTGTAGTTTAGAGGGGTTTGAAAAAAAAATTATCAACATTTTGAGAGGTTTAAAATGGTTTCTAAACCATATGAACCCATCTTCCCTCATTAATTAAATAGTCAATCGGTGGTTAAGAAAACTCACATTGATATTAAGATGGCTTAATGAAGCCACCTTATTAATGTTTTCCATGTTTGTGTTCTTTGCTAAATACTGTTCTGGAAGTTCAAAGGTAGTCGGGAATTCCCTCTCCAAAATGCTCAGTGTCAATGGTTGTGTTCCCTTGAATTCAAGCGCAAGCTAAAAAAAATCACAAACCATTAAGCTAAATTACTCAAATCATTTAAAATACATATGTATAATCTTGAACTTACTGTGTTTATATGGTCTTCAGATTTGTGACTCTGAGCAAAAGTTGAGGTTGAAGTTGTACCAAAATTCTCTTTCATTTTCAGTCTTTCAATTTCCAATCTTTCTTTGATTCGGGTCGTCGCTTGCTAGGAACAAATCAAAATCATCAAAGTTAAATATTGCTAGCTAATGCTGAAAGACCAACTTGTAGATTAACATTTCCTCCCTTATCTCTTAGGGTTTGAGATTTATATTTCGAACATAAAATTCAAAATGTATATTTATACAGATTTTAATGGTATATATACATATTTTAACCGTTCTGTGTTATCAAGCTTGAAATGAAACATAAGGAGGGAGGATAAACATAGCTAACTAATTAGTGTACATTTACTTACAGAGACGATTTCCCTCAAGATGTTTGCTAAATTATTGTGTGCCTCAAGACTTTGATCATCCACCTCAAGCATTGGGACCTGCTTGGTAACTTCAAATTCTTCCGTGGTCGGCTTTTCTAACATTTGATTAGACTCTGATGGTTTAGACATGGTTCTAAATGGACGAACTGAGAAAGATTTTGACTGTAGGAGTATGTAATAGCGATGGGGTTTAGATCGGAGCTAGAGAGCTTTTATTTGAGATTAGAGAGAAGTTAAGAGAGGAGCGAGTTTGTATTTTGTTTTTTGTAAAAATCCACTTTAAGTCCCATAACTTTTGCCCGGGTCTCAATTTGGTCCCTTAAATTTTTTTTGTTGCACTTTTGGTGCTATATCTTTTGGTCAGGTGTAAAATTGGTCCCATTTCGTTTTTTGTTGCAAATTTGGTCTCATTTCTTTGTAAAAAGTTTCATCGTTATTCCCACAATGTAGAACTTTTTGCAAAGATATGAGACCAATTTTGCAACCTGACCAAAAGATATGGCATCAATTATGCAATGTGACCCAAGGATATGGGACCAAAAGTAAAACACAAGAGCAAATTGAGACCTGAGCAAGACGTATGGGATCAAAAGTGTAACAAAAAAACATGATGGGACCAAATTGAGACCTAAGTAAAAGTTATGGAACCAAAAATGCACTTTGGCCTTATATTTTAAATAATTAATACTTGCCTTATGACACGTTATCTCCATGACTATGACAGTGATGATCAGTTTCATTCTCTCTTTTTTAAATTATGGGTTGCTTTTTCCATAACAGTTTTGACTTTATTGATTTTCCTTTTATGTTCATATGCACTATATTCTAGAGAGAATTATACGTTTCATTGTTTTTTCTCATCTATCTTGAAATTTCAAAGCTATAGATGAGCGCGCAACTGTATCTTTTTCAAAATTTGAAAATTTAAGGCTAGAAACACTTTTGGAGAAATAAAAAAATGTTTGAAAAAATATATTTTGAAGTTTAAATTCAAACTTTATGTATACAAAACTTTAACCTTTGTATGTGTGTTATGAACCCTTAAAATGAAACAAAAGGGGGATAAACATAGCTAGCTAACTAGTGTTTTTCTATATAGAGACTATTTGCCTCAAGGTTATAGGTAAATTATTGTATGGCTCTGGAATTTGGTAATCCACCTCAAGCACCAGCTCCCTCTTGGTGACTTCAAATTCATTCATAGTACACTTTTCTAATATATCATTCAAACCATAGATTTAGACATGATTCTATACGGAGAGACTGAGAAAGATTTCGAAAGTAAGTATGCTTTTTTTCCAAAATAGTTTTAGCTTTATTAATTTCCTATTCTGTTCATGTGGTATTCAAGTAGTGAGAGTTATATGTTTTATTATTCTTCCTTGTCTGTATTTAAATTTTAAAAATTTAGATGCGCGCGCGCAACGCAATGTGCTCTTTATCTCTTTTAATGTATGTCCAGGTTCATTGTATAATTGAGAATCATACGTTTCAGACTTTTAGTGCTCTTCCTTATCTATTTTGAAATTTAAAAATTTAGTAGCGCACTTGCAACATATCTTTTACAAAAGTCAAAATTTTAAGGATAGAAACATTTGGTGGGAAATAGTTTTTTTTTTTTTAGTACAAGGGAAATAATATATGATGCAAGTGGTGGCCCTAAGTTGCCAAATATATTGAACCTCATCTATGTCACACTAAAACAAATGGAGGAAATTAATTTGGTCATTATCTTATTTTAGGTAATGTTATGGGTTTTCCCTGCCTATCCGTGTAACGGTCTAAGCGAAGACTAATCCCATTCGGGCCACAAAGACAAAACGGTCGTGCCCTCCCAACATTGTCGACTCTAGGGATCGAATCTGGGTCCTCTCACCTAGGGTGTAGCTCGCCAACCACTACACCAAACACTTGTTGGTAATTTGGTCATTATCTGTCCTAGTTTAGTTGTAGCTGCTCAATAAATTTGTGTCACACTTTTGTAAAATTATATTAACATTTATAATAATAATCCTTTTAAAGATATTTTTAATAAAAAATAATAAGTAGGTATAATTTTAATTTCTTAACTTATGTTTTTTATTTTTCAATGAAACAACTTAATTAGCGCTTTTTAGCATTACAATTTATACACTCAGGAGCACAAATATTGACATGGACACAAAACACAATACAAACATGGACACTTCGACACAGCAAATTCTTAAAATTACACGACACGACACGACATATATTTATATATATAGACAATTAAATATCCATAAATATTGATAAAAACTTCAAAAATTATAAAAATCTATTTATGATACATGCTACATGCATGTGTCATTATTTTTTATTGTTTGTCATGTTAAAGTCATAAAAAATAATTTTATATTCTGAAACTTATGAATATGTATTATATAGGTGTCGGGCGTGTTTAACACAGTAATACTCTCAAAATAAAGTATTTGTGCTTCAATTCATAGATTACATGACATTAATTAGATGTAAATACTTCAAAATAACTAACATTAACTCTATTAATGTTTTTATTGCATTTAAATATGAGATCTAAATTCCTTTCAAATTATTGTTAAATATTACATATAAATTTATAACTTATATTATAGTCTAGAAAAAGAAATATCTAATTATATTAAAATATATTAATTGAACAAAGTATATTAATTTGAAAATAAGAAAATATTCAAATTGGTACAAAATTAAAAATCATACCATAACTATATATAATCAATTATTATGACATAAAATATTAATGATCGAAACAATAAATTAAACATACCTTAAAGACATTAGCTATATCAAGTCTTAAATTTAAATTATATCTATATATATATAAATACATAGTTGAATAAAATCAAATGTACAACTTAATAATTACCGCATCAAATCGTCCTGTTGGACGACATTCGAATTGGAGAGTCCAATTCTCTAATCTTTCTTTAAAAGTAAATTGAGGCTCCAGTCGCTCAATTGTTTCTTCAATGTTAGTTACCTCCTACAAATAGTTCAATAAAAATAAAAAGAACAAAAATATTAATAAATACTTTAATGAAATCATTTCCTTTTTGTGTGTCTAAGTGAAAAGTACTACTTCATAAGTTCCAATATGAGATCAACATTTCCATTAGGTAGCTTTGAGAGTTTGGGTATGTGTGGACTGTTATTCCCATTCTTCCTTGTGTATTTGTTAAGACAGATGATTAATTGTTATAATATGTACTGATGTGTATTAGTTGTAAAAGATTCTCGTAGCCTTTTGTATAGCTGTATAGTATACACGTGTCGGGTTATGATTGTATTTTCGTTACACTTTATATAAATGATGAGCTGCTGGACTGTATTCAAGCATCTAGTATATTCATATTCATTCTTTAAGTATTTTACAGACTTTCTTTCTTGGTATCAGAGCCATGGCGGTTGCTTCCTCTGCTAGCGTTGTATCGTCTTCTTCTCCGTCGATGCCGGCATTAACTGTTGATGCTCAGACTCTCAGTAATGTCGCGAAAACTTGTCCTCTTTTTCAGTCCTCCAGCCAGACTTCCTCTGTTAAGTTGAGCAGAGAGAACTACTTAGTTTGGGAGTCTCATATTCTCCCTCTAATCAAAGGTAACCTTCTTGATTCTCACCTTTATGGGACTGATATTCCTGCTCGTTTTGTCACCAGTGGCACTGATTTGGTTCCCAACTCAGCTTATAAGGAATGGCTCGCTGCAAATCGTCTTCTCGTAGGCTGAGTGAGAAACACGATGACTCAGGATGTTAGCTTGCAGCTTCTTCACTGTCGCACTCCACAAACGCTCTGGGAAGGTGCCCGAGCTCTTACCTGTGCTTCCCTCAAATCTCGTGTGATGGTTTTGTTCTGCTCTTCACAAAACTCGCAAAGATGCTATGTCCATGGTTGATTACCTCAGTAAGATGAAGCAGCTTGCTGACCAGTTGGCTCTCGCTGATTCCCCCATTTCCATCACTGATCTTGTTCTGTATACTCTTGATGGATTGGATAGTGAGTATATTGGAGTTGTCTCACTTATTGCTAAAATGGCGAATGACCCAGATCTGTCTTGGGTCGAAGTTCAAAGCCAACTGCTGTCGTTTGAAAGTCGCATTGAGAATTTGAATCAACTCTCCTCTCTCTCAATTCAGGGCGTGGTTTCTGGTGTGGCTCAACTGGTCGTGGTTTTCCCAGTGCTCGTCGCTCTCGTGGTCGTCGTTTTGGCTCGTCCAGTGGCTCTCGTCCTTTCTGCCACCTCTGTGAACGACCTGGTCATGTTGTGGCTAATAGCTTTCATAGGTTTGACCGCAATCTTCAGCCACCAACTCACACTCCTCCTCTAGCTTTTGCAGCACAAGCTAATTTTTCGCATCAGTTCTCACCACAGTTTCCATCATCTCAATTTAGTCCCTCTGTGTATGCTCAACCACAACATGTGACTGACCTTTCTTGGTACATGGATAGTGGTGCCAACTATCATGTCACCCCTTATACTGAACAGCTTGACCAAGTTGATACAGTTGGTAAGCCTTCTCACTTATATACTTGCACTGGTAGTCCTACATGTTGGAGATTATGGAGCAAAGCAGCGGAAAAGGTAAAATTAAAATTTTATAATCTCCTCCATAGGATCCACTAATTGTGTTTATACCAGTGAGATAAGATGTTTACCTAACTCAAACGGATGCTTGAATGAATGCAATTCCAAGAAGTCCACACACTTGTCTCCTTCCTCTGCCGGTGATCCACACGAACAGTTTGGCAGATACTCAGGTGCTAGCCTCCAATCTCTTCTCCAAGAGATTATGGGAACCAATCTACAAATCTTGAAATTTCAAGAACACTTCTTGAAAATCCAAGAACCAAGGTGGTGTTGGGAATCCTAGGCGCCAAGGGCAGCGGAAGCAAAAATAAAATTAAATGAAACGCCTAGGTCCTAAGATTCCCGAACGGATCCGCTAGTAGAATTTAAAACTTTTGGTTAGTGTTATACCTCAGAGTTTCAAAACTTGGTTGTACGGGCGAGTTCCACGGATCCACTCCCAGAGTTCTCCCTCTGCCAGTAATCCACACGAACAGTTTCTTTGACCACCGAGGTGCTAGCCTCCAAATTC
>QANZ01052852.1:67690-81637 GCA_003254925.1 Chamaecrista fasciculata | reverse complement strand
TAACAAATTTAAATATTACAAATGTAGATTTTATTTAAGACAAGACTTCATGTCCTAAGACATTCAACTATGTCTTAAATTGTGTCACTAAAGTGACTCACGAATTAACTCTAATTCGTGTCCCATTACAGTACCTTGATCATGCTCATGTGTGACCCAGCAGGCCTCATGTGAAATTGGCAGCAACTCTATGACTCACAAGTCGAGAGCGGACTTTAGCAAGCCATCACGACTACCCAAAACATGTGAGTTATCGTTTTAACATCAACGACTTAACCTTAGTACCACCTTGTCATAATCCCTATTGTCACACGATATTTTGGTCATGGATAAGGCATGTGAAAGTCACCCTTGTAATCCAAACCATAACTTTCTCGATTCCTTGAGTTAGTCCCGTTACCCTGTGTGGCCACACATTCCTTGGACAAACTCATCGAGGGGCCCAGTCTAATATCTCTCAACTTAATGAGGGACAAATTTCCTTATTGGTCAACCACATTCCTCAGCACGACAAACAACTAAACCCGTACCTAGCCTGTATGGCTACCCTGTTACGGGCAACGTTGGACTAGGCCAAAGTTCAGCATCTACAGCGCCAGAATAATGAAGACCTCAGGTCTAAGGGCATTGTGACAGGTGTACAGGAGAGACTAGCTCATGACTAAACCCATGCAGGACTCTCCGGGTCGGTCCAGAAACTTGTAACCCATTACATAATTGCACCATGACTCTCGAGAAGCATCACATGCGTGTATCTCTATACACCGAAGTCATGCTGGTCTTAGTTCATTCACGTTACCACGTGAATAATCGACCAGGGACAGTTTAGAATAATTATCACATAATTAATCAAGGATTGTTATCATAGTAAACATGCTAATAATCTGATAACGACACAATTTATCATTCATAAATCAGTCAAACAATATGTTCATACATATAAAATGATTGGCCCTAGGGCACAATCTCCATCACTACACATGTTGCTGCTGTTGGTAATGGTTCCCTGCTTTTACCTCACTCTACACTTACTCTTAGAAATGTTTTGGTTGTTCCATCTACTACTAAGAGTTTGCTAAGTGTCAATAAATTGACTACTGATAATAATGTTGATGTTCTCTTTTCTTATAACCACTGTCTTGTGAAGGACAAAGCAACAGGGGAGCTGCTATTGACAGGGAGAGTAAAACAAGGAATGTACCCAGTGGTCTGCAAAACGAAGGTAGCTGAATCTTGGTCAAGTCATAATGTGCCTCAAGCTCATGCAGTGTCATTACTGAAGGCAATATCTCCGCCAAAATTACTTAACAAGGATGAAGTACTTTTATGGCATTACAAATTAGGCCATCCAAGTGATAGAGTGTTAGGACAAATTTTACATCAGTGTAATTTTCGTTTTAGTGCTTTAAAACATGTATGTGAGGCATGCCAATATGAGAAATCAAAGAAATTACCTTTTACTTCATCTTTGTCTCATGCTTCTTCTCCTCTTGATCTTGTGCACACGGACCTATGGGGTCCTTCTCCAGTTCACTCTACATCTGGCCAAAGATATTATATTCATTTTGTGGATGATTTTAGTAGATACACTTGGATTTTTCCATTAAAGCACAAGGGTGAATCTGTTAATGCATTCAATCTTTTTAAAGCACAAGTTGAGAATCAGTTTAACAAGAAAATCAAGGCTCTACAGTGTGACAATGGTACGGAGTACAAGCCCATTGCCACTATTGCTCAAAATTCGGGATTTGAGATGCGTTTTACCTGTCCCTATACCTCTGTTCAAAATGGTCGTGCAGAGAGAAAACATCGTCATATAGTAGAAGTTGGGCTCACTCGTCTTGCCCAAGCTGGTTTGCCTCTGTCGTATTGGGTCGATGCTTTTCAAATGTCCACTTATCTCATCAATTGATTGCCAACACCAGTGCTGAGTGGTGCTACCCCTCTGTTTTTGCTGTATAATCGTAGCCCAGATTATTCTCAAATGCAACCGTTTGGCTGTGCATGTTTTCCATGCCTACGACCTTACAATGAACATAAACTGTAGTTTCATAGTCAGCGTTGTATCTACTTGGGTCCAGCTTCAAATCACAAAGGCTCAAAATGCCTAGTTCATCTGGCCGTGTGTATATTTCTCGGCATGTGGTATTTGATTCATCTACCTTTCCTTCGAAAATTGGTTTTTTGAATCGTCGTGTGCCTTCCTCTTAGAATGATTGTATCATTCCTTATCAGATTGCACCATAGGCTTCAAAATCTATAGTTTTGAGTGATGTGGCGTCTCCAACGGCTACCTCAACGGCTAGTCCACAGGTCAACTCTCCTAGCAGACCGGTTCTCTCTAGTCATTCAGATGATGATGTTGATATTGTGGGCTCTTCTCAATCAGGCCCAAACATTCCTCTTCCTACAGATTCACACTCGCCAACTTTGGGCCTCATATCAACCGGTGGTGGTCAGCCCAATCTGTCTTCCTCTACTACAAATCCATCAGCTGACATTAATCAACATCCGTTGACGACCCGTTCAAAGGCTGGAGTATTTAAGCCCAAGTATCCTATCGTGGGCCTACTCTCCACCGAGTCACCTACACTCTTGGCCCAAGCAACAGAACCTGTATCTGTGTCTAATGCTCTTTCTATTCCCCATTGGAAGCGTGCCATGCAGGATGAATTTGATGCCTTGCAATGGTATAAGACATGGATCTTGGTTCCATATACTGGCAATGAGAAGTTGGTAGATTGTCGTTGGGTTTTTATGACAAAATTCAATCCTGATGGCTCCATTTTGAAACACAAAGCGCGCCTTGTGGCAAAAGGGTATCAACAAGAAGCTGGGGTTGACTATAGTGAAACTTTCAGTCTGGTGATCAAACCCACAACCATTTGTGTCATCCTCACTCTTGCAGCCACCTTGAACTGGGAAGTGCGCCAATTAGACGTAAACAATGCGTTTCTCAACGGTGTAATTCATGAAAATGTCTTCATGCGGCAACCTGAAGGGTTTTCAAATCCTTCCTTTCCAGGTCATGTCTGCAAGTTGATCAAAGCATTATATGGCCTCAAGCAAGCGCCACGAGCATGATTTGACAGATTGAGATGCACTCTCTTGAGCTGGGAATTATGTAATTTCAAATCAGATACCTCTCTGTTTTTTCTTATGACAAATGACACTTCCATTTTCATCTTGATATATATCGATGACATATTAATTACTGGTAACAACCCTGTGTGTCTACAATCGTTTGTTACTAAACTGAATGCATTATTTTCTCTCAAAGATTTGGGACCAGTATACTATTTTTTGGGGATTGAGATCAGCATATGCAAATCAGGATTTTTTATGTGTTTGATCTTCTGGGAAAATTTGGTTTGCAAGATTGCGCCTCTGTTGACACCCCAATGGTATACAGGTCGTCAGTTCACCAAAGCTGAAGGCACACACTCCTTGAAGATCCCACTGTTTAACGTAGCATGGTAGGATCTCTACAGTACTTGCTTACAACACGTCCTGATATAGCCTTTGTTGTCAACAAGCTGAGTCAGTTCTTATCCGCGCCAACTAACGTTCATCTTCAAGCTGTCAAAAGAATTTTCCGCTATCTCAAAGGTACTCATCATCTTGGTCTTCGATTAAAGCCTTGTGATCATTTGCAATTGGTGACTTACACAGATGCTGACTGGGCCACTAACCTTGATGATCGGAAGTCTTCAGCCGAAATGTGTGTATTTCTTGGTGATTCTCTCATCTCTTGGTCCTCAAGAAAACAACGATTGGTTTCACGATCAAGCACTAAATCGGAATATAGAGCCTTAGCCGATGGAGCAGCAGAGGTTCGTTGGATTGCGTCCCTGTTTTCTGAACTGGTTTTCAGCTTCAACTCCCCTGTATAATCAACTGTGACAATCTCATTGCACGTGCTCTCGCTTCAAATCCTGTACAACACTCCCGGAGTAAGCACATTGAAATTAATATTCACTTTGTGCGTGACTTGGTGCTCTCAGGTTTTCTGAATGTTTGCCATGTCTCCTCGTCTTTGCAAATCGCGGATTGTCTCACCAAGGCACTCTCTGTTTCTCAGTTTACATTTTTCAGGGACAAACTTGGGCTGTCTACAACACCCTCTCGTTTGAGGGGGGATGTTAAGACAGATGATTAATTGTTATAATATGTACTGATGTGTATTAGTTGTAGAAGATTCTCGTAGCCTTTTGTATAGTTGTATAGTATACACGTGTCGGGTTATGATTATATTTACCACACTCCTGTAATAGAATTATTAGGGTTACACTTTATATAAATGATGAGTCGTTGGACTGTATTCAAGCATCCAGTATATTCATATCCATTCTCTGAGTATTTTACAGACTTCCTTTCTGTATTATACAATGATATGGATTAAAGGCATTTTGTTTATATGGGTTTATACTAGGGTAGGCTTATAGGGTGGTTTAGACTTACATTTGTGCTGGTCACATGCTTCCTAATAAAGAGCTAAAGGGTCATGCCAATTGAAATTATCAAAATTTTTAAACGAATCTCAAATCCTGTAGTTTAGAGGGATTTGAAAAAAAGTATCAACATTTTGAGAGGTTTAAAATGGTTTCTAAACCATCTGAACCCATCTTCACTCATTAATTAAATAGTCAATCGATGGTTAAGACTATATATATATAAAGAAAACTCACATTGAAATTATGATGGGTTAATGAAGCCACCTTATCAATGTTTTTCATATTTGTGTTCTTTGATAAGTACTGTTCTGGAAGTTCAAAGGTACCCGGGAATTCCCTCTTTAACATGTTCAATGTCATTGGTTGTGTTCTCTTGCATTCAAGCGCAACCTAAAAAAAATCACAAACCATAAATCTAAATTACTCAAACCATTTAAAATACATATATGTATAATCTTGAACTTACCGTGTTTACGAAGTCTTCATATTTGTGGCTCCGAGAAGAAGTTATTGTTGATGTTGTACCAAAATTCTCTTTTAGTTCCAATCTTTCAATTTTCAATCTTTCTTTGATTTGGTTTGTCGCTTGCTAGGCACAAATCAAAGTCATCAAAGTTAAATATTGCTAGCTAATGCTAAAACAACAACTTGTAGATTTTACATTTTCCCCCTCATCTCTTAGGGTTTGAGATTTATATTTTGAAGATAAAATTCAAAATGTATGAATATAGATTTTAATGGTATATATACATATTTTACGTTTCCGTGTTATCAATCTTGAAATGAAACATAAGGAGGGAGGATAAACATAGCTAGCTAACTAGTGTACATTTACTTACAGAGACGATTTCCCTCAAGATGTTAGCTAAATTATTGTGTGCCTCAGGACTTTGATCATCCACCTCAAACACTGGCACTTTCTTGGTAACTTCAAATTCTTTCGTGGTCAACTTTTCTAACATTTGATTAGACTTTGATGGTTTAGACATGGTTCTATATGGATGGATTGAGAAAGATTTTGACTACAAGAGTATGTGATAGCAAACGGTTTCAGAATGGAGCTAGAGAGCTTTTATTTGAGAGAGAAGTTAAGAGAGGAGCAAGTTTGTATTTTATTTTGGTAAAAATGCACTTTTGGTCCTATAAATTTTGCCCAAGTCTCAATTTGGTCCCTTAACTTTTTTTGTTGCACTTTTAGTCCTATATCTTTCGATCAGGTGTAGAATTGGTCTTATTTCTTTTTTTGTTGCAGATTTGGTCTCATATCTTTGTAAAACGTTTCATCGTTATTCCTACAATGTAGAACCTTTTGCAAAGATATGAGACCAATTTTGCAACCTGATCAAAATATATGGCATCAATTATGTAATCTAACCCAAGGGAATGGGACCAAAAGTGCAACACAAGACCAAGTTGAGACGTAAGAAAAAACGTATGAGATCAAACGTGCAACAAAAAAATTGATGGGGCCAGATTGGGACCTGAGTAAAAGTTATGGAACCAAAAATACACTTTGGCCTTTTATTTTAAGTAATTAATACTTGCCTTATGACACATTATTTCCATGACTATGACAATGATGATCGGTTTCATTCTCTCTTTTTTAAATTATGGGGTTGTTGTTTTCCATAACAGTTTTGACTTTATTGATTTTCCTATTCTGTTCATATGCACTATATTCTAGGGAGAAATATGCGTTTCATTGTTCTTTCTCATCTATCTTGAAATTTCAAAACTATAGATGAGCGTGCAACGGCATCTTTTTCAAAATTTGAAAATTTAAGGCTAGAAACAATTTTGGAGAAATAAAAAAATGTTGGAAAAAAATTATATTTTGAAGTTAAAATTCTAACTTTATGTATACACAACTTTAACCTTTGTATGTGTGTTATCAACCATTGAAATGAAACAAAAGGAGGATAAACATAGCTAGCTAACTAGTGTTTTTCTATATAGAGACTATTTTCCTCAAGATTGTAGCTAAATTATTGTGTGGCTCTGGACTTTTGGTGATCCTCCTCAAGCACCAACTACTTCTTGGTAAATTCATTCATAGTACACTTTACTAAGATATCATTCAAACCTTCTAAGACATGGTTCTATACGAAGAGAGTGATAAGGATTTTGAAAGTAAGTATATGGGGTTGTTTTTTTACTAAAATAGTTTTAGCTTTATTGATTTCCTATTTTGTTCATGTGCATTGTATTCTAGTAGTGAGAGTTATACGTTTCATTATTCTTCTTTGTTTATATTTAGATTTTAAAAATTTGGATGCGCGCGCACAACGTAACGCGCTCTTTATCTCTTTTAATATATGTCCAAGTTCATTGTATAATTGAGAATCATACGTTTCAGAAGTTTCAATGCTCTTCCTTATCTATTTTGAAATTTCAAACTTTATAACGCGCTTGCAACGTATCTTTTACAAAATTCAAAATTTTGAGAATAGAAACATTTGGTGGGAAATAGTATTTCTTTTTTTTAGTACAAGGGAAAGGCAATGGGTCCTCTGCTGTACCAAAGATCTCAACCGTCCATGATATCCAAGAGTATATTTTGCTCCACGTGTCCTACATATATTTTTTTGTGTGTTTGCAGTGGATTATTTTCCAATACTACAAAACTCTGCTTTTTGGCCTTCCATTTGAATCTTCTCAGCCCATTTTTCTTTCTCTCTTTGATTCATCTTCAAGTTTGCATTCAGTACATATGCCAACAAAATTACAACCTTCATCATTCAAGACCACAAATACCTGAAACAAAGCAACTATAATGATTTCATATATTGCATAAATCAAAGAGGAAAAAGGAAAAGAACCAAACTCAAATCAAACAAGGTTTCAAGGTTATGAGATCACAATTACAATAAAATCTTGAATTTCCCTTCATAAAATTGCAATCTTAGAATTACAATAATGAAAAGAGCAAGATGAAGGAGACTCACAATACTTAGCTTCTCCTTTGAATTTTGTCAATTTTTTTAAAGTCGAAATCTCTCTCTGAAAAATATCCCCCTTAAATCGGAAATCTCTTCTCTATTTATATAAGAAAATCATCACTCACTCTTCGAAAAAGTCGAAAACCATTTTCAGAAAATTTCAACGAATCAATGCTTTTATTGTCGTTTTCTTCCATTCTTCAGCGATGTTGGCGCTATCAAGGCTTGCTTCTTGATCGTTGCGTTCATCTTTTCCTTGTGAGGTGTGTTTTCTGCATTTTGCTGCTTTTCCTTGTGAAACGTCAAGAGTCAAGTGGAAGTCAAGGTGGTCTTCGACAATGAATGGAAGAGAAGGAAGAAGCAAGAGTAAAGTAGTCAATGGTGAGAGAGCGAGATAGCTTCAGGAAGAGATAGAAGGATGAAGACGAGATCTGGTGAAAACGCAGAAATGCATTATGAGACACATGGAACATGATAAGCCATTAGATTTGATGGACAATTGAGATCTTCTGGACAACAGAGATAGCACCACAAAAATACGGTAGAGGACCCATTGCCCAAGGGAAATAGTATATGATGCAAGTGGTGGCCCTTAGTTGCCAAATATATTGAACCTCTATTATGTCACACTAAAACAGATGGAGGAAATTAATTTGGTCATTCTCTTTCCCAATTTAGTTGTGGCTGCTCCATAAATTTGTGTCACACTTTTGTAAAACTATATTAACATTTGTAATAATAATAATCATTTAAAAGATATTTTTAATAAAAAATAATTTTAATTTCTTATTATATTTTTCATTTTTCGATGAAACAACTAATTAATACTTTTTAGCATTACAATTTAGACGCTCAGAAGCACAGATACTAACACGGACGCAGAACACGACAAAGACATGAACACTTCGACACGCTGAATTCTTAAAATTACACGACACGACATGACATATATTTATATATATATATATAGACAATTAAATATCCATAATTACTGATAAAAATTTCAAAAATTATAAAATCTATTTATGATAGATGCTACATGCATGTGTCAGCATTTTTTATTGTATGCCATGTTAAAGTCATAAAAATAAATAATTTTATATTATGAAACTTGTGAATATGTGTTATATGGGTGTTGGACGTGTCTAACACAGTGACACTCTCTCAAAATAAAGTATTTGTGCTTCGTAGATTAAACAACTTTAATTAGATGCAAATACTTCAAAATAACTAACATTAACTCTATTAATGTTTTTATTACATTTAAATATGAGATCTAAATTCCTTTAAAATTATTGTTAAATATTTATATATAAATTTATAACTTATTTTATGGTCTCGAAAAAGAAATATCTAATTATATTAAAATATATTTAATGAACAAAGTATATTAATTTGAAAATAAGAAAGTACTCAAATTGGTACAAAATTAAAAATCATACCATAACTATATGTAATTAATTATTATGACATAAAATATTAATTACCGAAACAATAAATTAAAAGGATTTATATTTTTTCCTAGAGAGAGGGAGAGAGAGTAGATATTCAGTAATCACTATGACATAAAATATTAATTATTATATTTTGTGGAAGCTGAATCGTGAAATCTGAGTTTAGTATAATAAATTTCATGTTTTTGACCATGTACATGATTTGCACGTGTTTTTTTATTCCATCAAGAGGTAACGAAAAAATAGTTTTTGACCATGTACATGGTGAATTTCATTGTTTTGGATGCGTGCGTGACATAACATTTTTGTTTACAAAATTCAAAAATTTTGAGGCTACAGATATGCCCGTTTGGATAATTAAAATATTGTTTACTAAAAGGTCAAACATTTTATTTTTTATTTTTTTGCTGTATGATTTCATTTTTTGTGTGCATCATTTGAATTTGTTGAAGATCTAAGTAAGTCTATCCAATAATTATTATTATCAAATTTGTCATACAATTAATTATTATCTATCTTCAAACTAAACAAAAGGAGGGATGATAAAGAGAGCTAGCTAACTAGTCTTTACTTATAGAGACTATATTCACCTCAAGATTTTGACTTCAAATTCTATCATAGTTGGCTTTTCTAATAATCTAACATATCATTTGTCTATGATGGTTTAGACATGGTTCTATACAATGAGAGTGAGAAAGATTTTGAATGCAAGTTTATATAATAAAAAGGTGATGATGAGATTCATAATGGAGAAAGTTTTTATTTAAGAGAGATGTTTAAAGAGGAGTGAGTTTTTATTTTATTTAAAATATTTAACACTTTTCTTGTGACACGTTATTTCCTTTATTATGACAGTGTGACAGTGAAGATCAGATTAATTCTTTATTTTTTAAATTATCGAGTAGTTTTTCCATAACATTTTTTGTTTTATTAATTTTCCATTTCTGTTCATGTGCACTATATTTAGTATTGTCAATTTGGCATGTGGCCCAACGGGCCGGGTCAGCCTGTCTCACTTGTTAAATGGATGTGCTAGGGAAGAGAATATTTGGCTCATTTAAAAATGAGCCAAAATAGTAGCCTGTGGGCCGAAAGCCTATTATTTGTAACTTTTTAATTTTAATTTCTTATTTTAATTATACTATATAAATATATAATATATATCAAATATATATATATATATCATTAGCATGAAATACTTTACTTTTTTATAACAAAAATGTAACACCTCCAGTAAATAAGGCATACATATATTAACTAGAGGTTACATAACATCCGAATACAGCCCTGGATATATACAGAATATACAATAAACACTAAAACCTACCAAAACAAAAGAAATCAGGTAGAAGGGTGAAAACCCTCAGGCGACGGGTTGCTTCCTTGATCCGATTCTACGCCTGTTTGATCCTACACAACTGAAACTGAAAAATATGGAATGGGGTGAGAATAAAATTCTCAGTAGAGTTACTAAACCCTCACTTACCACCAATCCTCAAACAACACTCACGTTCTAAACAATTTTGCTAATTCAAAATTAAAATTAAATAATATCAACTGCAACATTAAGCAAAGATAATTTAACATATCTATTTACTATATTATTACAAATTGACTTAGTCACAAAACAACTTTCATTAGAACTTCTTCAAAACATACCAATACTAGTCACAATTATGAAACATAATTTGCATATTAATAACAATATTAATAATAATATCACATAATCCTTTATTTCATTACCACCAAATAATTTCTCACTCAAATTCATCAAATTTCACAATTAACATCATCAATAATGTCATGATCTCAAAGTAAATGGTCGTCTTGACCTAGGCTTTTCCGGAACGTCTCCCGGTGTGTGCACAAACCAACTAGCCTGTCACCTAATGAATCCACCTTAGGCCAACTATGGAATCCACCATAGCCGTTACCCCAGTATTCATCGCGAATAAAAGGGGAGGGATTCCACCCTCAGGTATCATGACATAATTTCACAAATAAGGAATTTCAATTTCAAAACCACAATTTGATCCATTTCCAAACTCATAATCCAATTCAAGACAATTTCCACATATATCATCTCTTTAGGGACTAAACTGAAACAATAAAATATATTGACTTTATATACAAACCCATTATTTACTTAATGCTTAATTAACCCAAAATAGCTAAATTTACATTTACAAAGCAATAGTGATCTGATCAGGACCATAATGAAATAAAACAGAGTTTCAACGAAATAAAACAGAATTTCCAGACATATTGAAAACAAAACAGAAATACAGGTGTAGACACATTCAAATCATATGGAAGATATTGCACAGACAAATTCAATCGTTCACAACAATCTTGAGATATAAAGGAATGAGAAGCGCCTGAATCAAAGAGTATAACTACTACATGTCCAGAAATCTCACCTTCACCCTGTAACACATTAGGAGTCGGTCCAACTCCTTTTCCTCTACCTCCTCTACCTCGGCCAGTTCTTCCACCTCTGTTTTCAATAGCAAATACTCTACCCTGCACCTGTGGCCGCAATGTCTCGGGTTGGACACTTTGTGCTGAAGGTCTAATATTCTGAGTGGTTGTTCTACATTCTTTAGCTAAATGCCCCGGTCTCTGGCGTCTATAACAAATAAGCTGAAATGTAGGGCAAGGTCCACTAACATGATTCTTCCCACACCGGGGACACACACTCTGATTAGATGATGAAGTACTGCCTCTTCAGGGTCATACGTTTCCTCAAATGGCTTAGTATCAACCCTTTGAAAATCTGCCCATCCTCTACGGTAGGCGTCGTCATCCACAACCATATTTCTAGGCCGTCTTAGGGGTTCTAGTATATTCATTCTCGGTTATACTTCCACTCCACCTTGTGCCTCAAAATTAGCTCCGGGATTTACTCCACCCCGGGCTCCCATCACGTTAGCCATATTCTGAATGGTATCTACCAAAGTCTGTATTCTATGGTCCATCCTAGCCTCTAGCTCATCAATACGTTCTGCCATAGTTCGCCTTGCAGGCGCCACTCTCTCCGAACAGGTAGCGGTGGCTTGTCGTCTAGGTGGCATGTCTACTACTATAAAACAAAACACCATTAAGTTGATCAGGCTCAATGGCATAACATTTTAATAGAGTATACATGACACTAAGAAAACTTGCCACCGCTTCCCACTAATCCCTTGAATTAAAGTTATTCACATGAATCAACTGCCTAGGTTCAGTGATGACGGAATATCCTTAATCCAAGGTTATCCTTCCTAGGACTCCACAACCTACAGGGCAAACCGGAACCAGGCTCTGATACCAAAAATGTAACACCTCTAGAAAATAAAGCATACATATATTAACTAGAGGTTACATAACATCCGGGTACAACCCTGAATATATACGAAATATACAATAAACCCAAACATGGGTTCAAATACAAAATAATATATGGGCTCCGCCCCATAAACAGCCTCGCAGGGCCCAATTCAGTCCAAACAAAACATATATACATGTAGATATAAAGAACTACCAACACTAAAAGAACTCAGGTAGAAGGGTGAAAACCCTCAGGCGACGGGTTGTTTCATTGATCCGATTCTACGCTTGTTTGATCCTACACAACTGAAACTGAAAAATATGGAATGGGGTGAGAATAAAATTCTCAGTAGAGTTACTAAACCCTCACTTACCACCAATCCTCAAACAACACTCACGTTCTAAACAATTGTGCTAATCCAAAATTAAAATTAAATAATATCAACTGCAACATTAAGCAAAGATAATTTAACATATCTATTTACTATATTATTACAAATTGACTTAGTCACAAAACAACTTTCATTAGAACTTCTTCAAAACATACCAATACTAGTCACAATTATGAAACATAATTTGCATATTAATAACAATATTAATAATAATATCTCATAATCCTTTATTTCATTACCACCAAATAATTTCACTCAAATTCATCAAATTTCACAATTAACATCATCAACAATGTCATGATCTCAAAGTAAATGGTCGTCTCGACCTAGGCTTTTCCGGAACGTCTCCCGGTGTGCGCACAATCCAACAAGCCTGTCACCTAAGGAATCCACCTTAGGCCAACTATGGAATCCACCATAGCCGTTACCCCAATATTCATCGCGAATAAAAGGGGAGGGATTCCACCCTCAGGTATCATGACATAATCCACAAATAAGGCATTCAATTCCAAAGCCACAATTAGTCCATTTCAAACTCATAATCCAATTCAAAACAATTTCCACTCATATCATCTCTTTAGGGACTAAACTGAAACAATAAAATATATTGACTTTATAAACAAACCCATTATTTACTTAATGCTTAATTAGCCCAAAATAGCTAAATTTACATTTACAAAGCAATAGTGATCTGATCAGGACCATAATGAAATAAAACAGAATTTCCAGACATATTAAAAAAAAACAAAAACAGAAATGCAGTTTGGTCCTTTTGACAGTTTCAAATCAGTCCCTTCCTATGCTTTTGACTTCATCTTTCCTTCAAACATTGAAAATTCACTCTCAAACATGCACTCCCTTCTCTTCTCTCTCACTAGCACCTCCCAGCACCATAAAACTCGCCGGAAAGTTGGCCGGAAAACATCCCAAAACAGAACAAAATCATCATCAACAAGACAATATTATTTAGAGAGATTAGAACCCGAATTTAAAGATTATAGTTGAGGAAATGTGTTCAAAAATTTATTACTTTAAACAAGAATCGAAGAATATAAAATCCATTTCCTTTTGCTTTGAGAACAACACAAAAGTTCTCCTAAGACTCTGTTTTTGCCGTTTTTCTGGCAGCACTCACTGTTGGCTGGATGCCTCCGCCTACAGTGGTCGGATTTGAACTGTAAGACCACCGACGAATTCCTAACATCCCCAGCTACAAAAGCTTATTTAGGATCGATATCTAATTCTCTCTCTATCGTGCCCAGTTTTTCCTCCAAAGTTAACCTTCACACTCTGTTTTTCCGCTGCTCCGGGCAGCACCTCTTCAACGGCGGATTCCGCCACCTACAGTGGTCGGATTTGGCATGTGCCACAACCTAAAGATTCCTGACATCCCCCTTTT
>QANZ01052852.1:18723-50852 GCA_003254925.1 Chamaecrista fasciculata | reverse complement strand
TATGGCTACCCTGCTACGGGTAACGTTGGACTAGGCCAAAGTTTGACAACTACAATGCCGGAATAGTCAAGACCTCAGGTCTAAGGCTATCGTGACAGGTGTACAGGAGAGGCTCGCTTATGACTAAACCCATGCAGGACTCTCCGGGTCGGTCCAGCAACTTGTAACCCTTACATAATTGCACCATGACTCTCGAGAAGCATCTAGTGCATGTATCTCTATACACCGAGGTCATGCTGGTCTTAGTTCATTTACGTTCCCACGTGAATGATCGACCAGGGACAGTTTTAGATTAATTATCATATAATTAATCAAGGACACTATCATAGTAAACATGCTAATAATATGATAACAACATAATTTATCTCTATAAATTAATCAAAAACCATATGTTCAAACAAAACATATAAAATGATTGGCCCTAGGGCACAATCTCCATCATGTACACGTATGACCCTTGCTGGTTCCTTTGATTGCTCTCCCGCATGGATTACCAATCATGTTTGCTATTAATGTGCATGTATGCTGCTGCATAATTTTGAATACACATTGAAATTCAACTCATCTCTCTAATTAGATATCTCTACAACGTTGATGCACATAACATAACGGTTCATTTGCAGAAATGGGATCGATGTCCAAAACTCATATGGTACTCTCACTTTGGTATCTCATAAGGACCATTTTAGTCCATTTTCCACATATGTCAATCTTATGTGCGTTTGTTTGCCTGGTATACATGGACATCATTATACATATGCATTTATATGTTCTAGTCACTCTCTTGGGTAGAGAACGTTTTCATCACTGCAAAGCCCCAAAACGGGGTAAGCCATATACTTTGGGTTAAAAATTCAGCTTCTCGCTCCAATCTGCTGTTCTATGATTTTTCAATCATCCAAATCACACTTTATTCGCATACCGAAAATGTCAATGCTATGTGCTCTAGTTACGAACCTAGACCCAGTTCTTTACTTCTTGTTATAAATATCACATATGTGGTAATTCTGACTGCAAAAATACTATGACAAACCCGCCAGGGGATTGGATAGTGCTTTCCCATTTTTCAGGACTTCGAAGAATACGACTCATGGTGAAAGAGCAATTATTTCTCTCACACACCAACCCGGTGAAGAGCTCTCCCTCTCAGGGGCTAAACAGTGTACTTCAGAACGACCAAAAAGGCCATTGGTATGCAAAATACCCCTTGCAAAGACAACTTAGCGAGGATAGCAGTAGGAGGGTGCACTAATGGTAACCCCCATCGCTCTCATTTTATTTAATGACTTCTAGTAAAACATGCATCCATATCTTTATGAACTATTACAAATGATTAATCTAGTGGCGGCTCGGAGCCACATAAGCGTTTTAAATAGCTATGACGCTATAAATTACTGTCTAATTAGACACACATGATAGATTGTTGCAATACTATAACGTGACAACCACATTTGGATTGTTTCACTACATCTAACCATTTTTGATTTAATACAACACACATACTCTTATTGATGCGGTAATGCTAATCGAAATTGTCATTTTTGGTTTACTAAACACGGCTTCTATAGTGTTGGCACCTCAGCTATGTTTATTTAATCACATTCTTGATCCCTCCATGAGGGCGACATACTTAGCCTCTCCATGAGAGCAACATTTTTTATCCCTCCATGAGGACGACATACTTAGCCTCTCCATGAGAGCAACATTCTTGATCCCTCCATGAGGGTGACATGCTTAGCCTCTCCATGAGAGCAACATTTTTTATCCCTCCATGAGGACGACATACTTACCCTCTCCATGAGAGCAACATTTTTTTATCCCTCCATGAGGACGACATGCTTAGCCTCTCCATGAGAGCAACATTTTTTATCCCTCCATGAGGACGACATGCTTAGCCTCTCCATGAGAGCGACAATCTCAACCCCTCCATGAGGGTAGTGTAGGGTGAGTAACCCAAGGGTCACTAGCCCACTCAACAGCAAGAACCCCGAGTTCTTAGAACGGTTAAGAAGGAAGGCCTCCTACAAACCGTAATAGGGCAACCACTGTCCAGTGGGTCGGAGTTACCCACATCCCAGGCAAACAACCTCTCCTGGACGGGGGCAATCATTGCCCCGCGGGTCAGGAGTTACCCGCCGGCTAGCCCATGTTGCTAGAAACCCAAGAGGAAAACGAAAGCAACACAACACAAGTCCTATGTAAAGGACATTGAGCTCACATACAAAACGCGTCCAAAAATCATCGCAAAAATCATCTCCTAAGAGTCTGCTACAACATTAGGGGACACTCCTAGAAACCACTTCTTGAGATTACCACCCCTCCATGAGGGTAGCGTAACACAAGTCGCCCAAGGTCGGCAAATTAAACTTTGGCTAAGTCACAACCTTCCGCGAAAGGAGTCCTCACCCTCCCTAAGGGGGACACCGCCGCCAAGTCTTTCCCTCCACGAGGAGGATAAAACCTTACCCTCCATGAAGGCGCCAACCTTCATGAGGTGGATACACCGCCTCCAAGTCTTTCCCTCCACGAGGAGGATTAAAACCTTATCCTCCATGAAGGCGCCAACCTTCATGAGGTGGATACATCAAGTTCCGGCTAGGTCCTCACCCTCCCTAAGGGGGACACCGCCGCCAAGTCTTTCCCTCCACGAGGAGGATAAAACCTTAGCCTCCATAAAGGCACCAACCTTCATGAGGTGGATACATCAAGTTCCGGCTAGGTCCTCATCCTTCCTAAGGGGGACACTGCCGCCAAGTCTTTCCCTCCACGAGGAGGATAAAACCTTAGCCTCCATAAAGGCGCCAACCTTCATGAGGTGGATACATCAAGTTCCGGCTAGGTCCTCACCCTTCCTAAGGGGGACACCGCTGCCAAGTCCTGACTTCCACGAGAAAGAAGAAATCTTCAACCTCCATGAGGTAGATGAATTGAATCTTTTGGCTAAGTTCTTCGTTTCCACAAGGGGAACGACACCCAAAGTTCTTCTTTTCCACAAGGGGAACGGCACTTGAAGTCCTTACCTCCACGAGGGTGATGAGGTCCTCACCCTTCACAAGGGGAAAGACGCCCAAGGCCTCCCCACCCCACACGAGAAAAATATAATTGATCTCCCGACTAAGCCCAAGAGACTCGACCTTCCCCCTCTTGTTGAGAGGGACAAGGGTGATATACATGGGTCCAAGCGCCCGACATTCAGGCACCCAAGCGCCAACGAACCTCACCCTCCCCGAGGGCGACAAGGCCCTCACCCTCCGCCAGGGAAATGAGACTCCCAGCCTACAAGAGCAAGGAAAATTAAATTGCGGATAAGTCCTCGCCTTTCGAAGGGGCATGACGCCTGAAATCCTCGCCCTCTACGTGGTAGATGAAGGAGAGGGCCACCGCCCCTCCATAAAACAAAACCCCAAATTTTGGCTAAGCCCAAAAAATGACCGACTGATGAGTAAGCTTAGCAGAAACTCAACAAAGTGAGACACGTCGGCCTCACAAACTTGCACACGCGAAAAACAAGTATTTAATAGGCAGATGTCGCCAAGACCTCACTTATGTAGTTCAGCACTTCAATCTCGAAGTCCGCGGATGGTGACTCCGATTTCCCTCCTCGGACACTCTCCAGGATTGGCGGATAGCCTCCACTCGGAGGGTTGGCGGATTCCCTCAACTCAGGGGGCAAAGCTAACGATCCTCCCCCTCGGACTTTCGGAGGGAGTAGTGATATACACCCTTCATGCGCCCTCGGCGCCGCCCCCATCCTTTTTAGGAGGGACTAGTGATATAAACCCTTTTGTACTCTCAAACGCCTAAAAGCCCAAAACCCAGGGCCCAAGCGCCATACTGATCTCCTCGGACACTCTCCAGGATTGGCGGATACCCTCCACTCGGATGGTAACTCCGATTCCCCTCCTCGGACACTCTCCAGGGTTGGCGGATTCCCTCCACTCGGGGGGAAAGCTGACATTCCTCCGCTCGGACTTTCGGAGGGACTAGTGATATAAACCCTTTTGTACTCTCAAACGCCTAAAAGCCCAAAAACCAGGGCCCAGGCGCCATACTGATCTTCTCGGACACAATCCTGCAGATCTTGGTGTACTTGCCTGACACTACAGGCATAAGTCACCATCAACCACCCACCACACTCTACTTTTTCCCTCTATAAATACACTCTCAAAAACCCCACCAAAGGTAACTGACTAATCTCTCTACAACACTTTGTTCTCATCTCTTACCCTCTCTAACTTGAGCTTCGGAGTGGGTTCACAGGGGCCTCCCCCTGTGCAATCCTTCTTGCAAGTTTCAAGTTCCAAAGGTCACAACCATGGCCTCCTCTGAATAAATCCAAAGGTAAACCCCCTTGGTTCAACTTTTGTGTTTTCAGAACTTATCCATGAGACTTTGATATATGATCTATTACTGATAATGCAGATTAAAGGCATAGAATTCTCATTATTGTTGATTGGTCTGAGTCCACCAAAATCTCTCCCAAGATACCACGCCCATTATGCCCAGTAGCCCCCACACGACATTCTATATCATGCAAATAGATTTGAGTGGATCAACAAATATGGTATAACAATTTATCATCTCTCACAAATACTGATTGAAAACAACATTATTGAGAAGAGAGAACCCGAGAAAAACTGATTGGAGAAGAACAATTTCTTGTCCGCAATCTTCCAAGGACTCAGATGTTACAAGTGTCGGTTCCTCATCCAGGAACGGTGAGAGGAAGAAACATGGCGTGTAAGGAAGAGCATGTCCTCATTTGGTCCTTTATATTTTCAAAATGTTTCATTTTGGTCCTAAATTATTGAATGTAATCATATTTCTCCCGTTTCAAGTTTAAATTTGACGAGTTTAAAACTATATTATTCTTTAATTTCTCTATCCAATTGGGGCAATAAGCAAACGAGGTGAAACCGGTCCTGAAAGTATATCGCTTATTTCACAATCAAATAAGCAAAATTAATCATATATCTCTCGTTTCAAGTTCGAATACGACGAATTCAGAGCTACGAGTTAATCTTAATAAGTCCTTTAAACTTGAAATGATAGGCGAGAGAAATATGACCAAATTCAATAGTTTAGGTCTAAAATGAAATATATTGCTAACATTTAGGACCAATTTGAACATTTCAAAACTTAAAGGACCAAAATAAACATTAAGTGATTACTATTTTTAAAATATAATTATAATCAACTTTACATTCGGTGAAGATAATTTCAAGTTAGGTAAAAGTAACATTTTCATATGTAAAGTTTATATTAATTTTTAATTTTGTTTTCAATGTGTTTTGCTGATAATTTTGTCATAATATTTCATATTTTTGTCAATTTTATTAAGGTAAATTATACTTTGGTCCCTGTTCTGTGGACCGATTTTACTTTGGTACCATGTTCTTTGCACTGTTAACATTTTGGGACCTTGTTCTTTCAAAAGTGACATTTTGGTACCCTGTTATTTACACCGTTAAAATTTTGGTACTCTAAAAAAGATAGAGTGGGGTACCAAAGGATTAATGGTGCAAAGAATAGGGTACCAAATGGTCACTTTTAAAAGAACATGGTACCAAAGTGAAATCGGTCCATCGAACATAGTCCCAAAGTGTAATATACCCATTCTATTTTTTAATCTTGCTTTAACAAAATATTAACGATAATTTTTGTTTGACTAATACCATATAATCTAAAATTAATAGAAAAAAACTCAAATCCTAACTCAACATATTAAGAAAACACAATAAAGTTTGAAAATTGACATATCCTATAATAAGAGAAGAGAATTTCAAAATTTAAATTTTGAAATCTGAAAATGAGGTTGTAGTCAACTCTTTGGATCTAAAAAGACTAAAAAATACAAACAAGGTTTATATCATTGTAGGAAAATTTTAAAATCTGAATTTCAATATAAAAACCACAATTATCAAATAATAAAATTAGTAAATTAGTATATATAAGATGAATTTTGGCCAAAAAAACCCAATATATAACATGAATTAATCTCGAAATAATTATAACCCAAACATTATATATAAACAAAAGAACTAACTAAATTTTTATATATAATATACATTAGATGAAAAAATATAACGCGTGCAACAGACGCAAATACCACTATTATATATATATATATTAGCATAAAGAACTTGTCTCCATCCATTAGCGCAGTTACAAAAACCATTGTGGACCACTTGACAGTAACAATCTAGTTATATTCTGATCTTGCTATATAATTTACATGAACCCTTAAAAACTACTGCAAATCCCATGTGATGAAAAGCATGAAATACATACATAGTTGTTAATACAAACGCATCCCACTACAAACCTTGCGCTCCAAGGAAGACAACTGAAGAGACCTTCTAATACTGGTTTTGTCCTTCTTGATTGAAATAAGTTTATCATAAACACACCATGGAAAACTTAGAAATTGAGCTCGATCCGTACCTTCATTGTATAAACCCCAATACCTTGGATGATAAGTAACATAGTACCAAGCAGAAGCTTTCGCATACACATCATTGTACCGAGATCTTCGCCGCTTTCTTTGGTATTGAACCAGGTCTGAGCTTCTTTCCTTAAAGACTTTACAGCCATGTTAATGGCATCTGCATCCCTTCTTTTTGTGAAAGACTTAGCTTGGACATTTTCATGATATTCCCACTCAAGATTTCGGCCTCCGTTTCAATACCATAGTAATCCATTAAGTTCCCCAACTTTGTGTCATAGTTGGATTTGTAATAGAAAGCATCATCAACATAATCCATAAAGCCATCAACCTCCATATCAGGGTCATACGACCATCTAGGCACTTCTTTAGTGAAAGCCAGAGCCAAACTAGAACTTGGGAAAATTTCATTCACTTCTCTAAAAAGCTTTCCAATCACATTGAAAGATTCATAGGTGGGTTTATCAGACTTCTCCATTAAATCCGAATATTCTTTAATTTGACATAGAGTTCAGGAGGTATAACAGCTGGACAACCGGTTTTCGGGAAGTCGACTGCAATTGAGAATAGCTTTGCAAGCTGAATACATGGGTCGACCATCGCTTTTTTGGGTTCTCGATCTGCAAATTCGTTTGGATAGGCTTTTCTATGTAAAAAGTACTTTTTTAAATAAAAAAAAAAGACCTTTTATAATCATAAGATCTTGTTTAGGTAAATTTTTTAAAAAAAGAAGAAGTTGAAAAAAAAGTTAAAACAAAGCATTTTTTAGAAGTTGAAGAATGGAGCTTCTATTTAAAGCACTTGTAAAAACTATTCACCACAAATTTTATTGACTATTTTGTCCTCAGTAAAATTATAAAATGACCTATATGTTACTATCTAAATAATGGGCGCCAATTACATATATACTACTTTCTATATCATTGGCGCCAATTACATATACAATATCCATATAAAAATACAAGATATCATCTTCCTCAATTTAGGTTGGCTCCATCTTTCAGATCACGTAATGAAATATTCAATTACTATCATTCAAGTTTGAAGTGTAATTGAAATAACTTTTGGGGTTTGTAAAGCAAGGTGGAGGATTTTGCAAAATATGAGTAGTTACAAGCTTCAAACTCAATTTTCTATTATATGGGCTTGTTTTACTCTTCACAATTACATCATAAGAATGGATTCTGATTTGAGTCTTCTTGAGCATATTGAGAATATTGACGAACTTGAAGAGAATGAACGTGATTCCAATGATGAGAATACAACAATACCTAATCAAGTTGGATGGGAGGAGACAACTGAAGAGGATATTAGACAAATGTAACAAACACAAGATTCTGTGAGGGATCAAATGCTACAACATCATGAGAAGTGTCTTTAGTTTATAAAAATTAGGGTAAAATGTACTTTGGTACCCTGTGGTTAGGGCTGAATCCACTTTGGCACCCTCAAAGACAAAATTTGACACTTTGGTACCCTGAGGTTTGCGTTGTTAGCACTTTGGTACTCTGTGGTTATTTTCCGTCAAGATTTAACAAAAAGTGCTAACGTGGCTCAATCTTAGCTGTCGATTTCAACTACATCTTATCTGTTGGTTTCTATTGTTGCTTAAACCATATTTCACTCTTCAACAAGATTTCTTTTGTGCGTTTAGGTCCTCTCCCTTTGGTAAAACGAATCGAAAGACAACAAACTAAAAGAATTGATGGAGTTTTCTACAATTTCATTTCAAGAACTAGAGATTTATTCAAAAAAAAAAATTGCACAAAGATCATTAGAGTTTTGATGAATAAAAAATTTTGTAAAGTTTATCTTCTCACCATCGAACCACACAGTTTTAGGACTAAACAACATTTTATTTACTAGATTTAGGACTAATTTGTAATTTTGTTCATTTTCCAATATTTTTAATATTTACATTTTGACCCCAAAATTTTGTTATACTTTTCATTTTAGTCCTCAAATATTATGATCAAGGGAAGTTTTTGAAAATTTTGAAACTATTTGGGGGAATTTTGTAATTTTTGCAAAAGTACTAACAATTTTCCGTTAAATCTTGACAGAGAATAACCACAGGGTAGCAAAGTGCGAACGGCGCAAATCTCAGGGTACCAAAGTGTCAAATTTTGTCTTCCAGGGTACCAAAGTGGATTCGGCCCTAACCACAGGGTACCAAATTGCATTTTACCCTAAAAAATATTATCTTTCGTAGGCTTGTTCTTTTTTATGAATTATTTATAGATAATTTACAATATACATTATGTAATGAGAATTGAGGGTTTTTTCATTTATCATGTCCTTTTTGGTCAATTTGATTAATTAAAAGTACTTTTGTTATTTTATATTCAAATAACTTTTTTTAATTCAAAAGTACTTTAATATTTTACTATCCAAACATAAAATAGAAATCCTTTGGCTAAAAGATCTTTTTGAAAAAGTTTGATAAATAAAGCTCTTTTTTGATAAGGCAATCCAAATGTGCTCTATGTAGTTCACAAAGTACTCCTCAACCTCAAAATAAAGCAATAAAGCAATAAAGCATCTCATTAGGATATGTGTTCAGTATTAGTTTTATCTTCCAAACAGAAAGCTAAGAAGCATTAATATTGATGGCTAGCAAGAATCTGAATGACAGAACTGAAATTAAAACAGATTTTTTAGTAGTTACTTTAATTGAAAATGGCACCCAAAATATTTTGACTGTCTGTTTCTTTGTAATTTCAAGAGAGGAATGTGGAAAAGAAAATGAGAAATATAAAACAGTAGGATCATGAGATTAGAAAAATTCAAATCTGAAATAGTGGAAAACGGTAAATTAGATTCTTCCTAGAAAGGAAATGGTGAATTTGCATGATATAATAGTAGTGGTTTTGTATTCCACTATTATTTCAAAATTTTAAAATTTTTAAAATTATAGATTATTACAAAAGGAAAATATTTAAAATAATAAAAGAGAAGATGTAGGAAGTTACTCAATTTTTCTAGTAACTTCTCACTATTTCAAAAACTTATGAAATAAAAATTAAGGACAAATGCTCATTTTGGTCATCAAACTATGGAGTAAGTTTCATATTGATCCTCAAAATCTGGGATAGGTTTCATTTTGGTCCTCAAACTATTTTTTTGTTCCGTTTTGGTTCTCAAAGTTTCACATTTGCTCCGTCTTTGTCCTCAACATGTGACTTCCTATAGTTGAGGACCAAAACGGAACAAAAATAGATGTTTTGGCATGTAGTAAATTTCAATATCTCATGGAGTTGAAGTTGTAAAAATGTTTCATAGTTAGTCCTTGGTTAATTTTCATCCACTTTTTCCCTTTAAAAGAAAGAAAATGAAGGAGAAAATTGACTTTGACCTCCCAAACATATATATAAATATATATATATATATATATATATTTTTGCATTGAGGGTTCATTGACAACCTCTTCCATTGGCGATGCCTAGTGTGGTGGCCATCAATGACAACCTTGCCCCTGATGCGTTGCCGACGACGAAGGAGGAGGTGTCACAAGACATTAAAGTAGAGGGAGAACAAGAAGATGATGATGGTGGAAGAGGAAGGGGAGGAGTGGTGGTGGTGGTGGTGAGGAATAGAGTAGGTTCTAGAGGTGGAAGAAAAATGATGAATGAGAACAAGGAGAAAGGTGGAGACGCATTTTATACATTTAGGCTTCATTTTAGTTTTTTTATTGCACTTTGATCCCTATTACAATAGAGAAAGGGCCTTAACACAAAAGAGAAAAGGTTTTGCAGTATGAAAACCAATTTTTTTAACTAACATAGTGGTTGAAAATTGGCCACGTACTAACGATGAAACTTTTTAAAAACTTCGGGGACCAAAAAGGGACGGAAAAACTTTAGGGACCAAAATGAAACTTTGAGCAAACATTAGTGAACAAAATAGTATTTTATCCTAAATGTAAAAACACGAGGTAACATAACTTTATGAACATGCTTCCCTGACGTCTTTTGGACTTTCTTCTTATTTTTTGACATTTATTACACATTTCACTTCCTTAGCATATACATATATAAAAGAAAATTTTTATTAATTACAAAATCTAACTTCAACGTTGCATTTAGTAAAATTATATATAATTAAAAAGACAAACATACTAACAAAGCAAATCAAGCCCTCTTAGCTTTTATGTCTCTATTATTGATATAATTTCTTCACTTCTCCATCTTTTTTTTAGAAAGTAATAAAATAGTATTAATATTTGATATATTGAGGCTCTCTTTACTTTATACAAAAACGTGTTGGCAAATTTTTGTCAATTCATTTTAGGCTTGATTAAAAATTAATTCCTAATATTTTTATTTTATATATATGAATACTTTAATTTGTACAAATAAAAGGGAGTATATATGTGAATACAAAATTAATAGTTATATTTTATATGTAATGGATATATAAAATATAAATGATAAAAAGTCGAATCAGATTGACATAGCAGAAGCAAGAAAGTTGTGAACAATGAAGGAAGTTGAGTCACTACATTACCGCATAAAGTGTGAGACAACTCAGTACTTTGATTTCAATTTTGTTCTGTGGCAGCCTCAATCGTTACAAAGCAAAGATAGATAAGATATTACCATTTTCTTATAAGGTTTCTCTTCCTTGAAAATTAAGTCTTGTGGATCCACGGTGGAAAAAGCAAGACAGAGCTAGATCACATCATCAAAATGGTCCACTTACGTTTAGACAAACCAAACTTGAGATGGAAGAAATTAATTATGAAAATACCCAATTCATCATCTTCTTATCCTTTAAATTTTATATATCCCACACATAAGAAATAAAACTACTAACTTTTTTGTTCACATACATTCTCTTGTATTTTGTATAAATTAAAGAGAGTCTTCAAGATTGTCAAAAATGTTTTTTTAAGTAAACGCAAGAGATGGGGGTGAACTTGTATCGTAAAATCGTAAGAATTTACATATATGAATAAAATTATTTATGAAATATATATATAAGTATCATAAAAGAAATTGACTAAATAATTTTGATGATGCAAAGATTCATGTTAAAAAGAATTTTTATCAAGGACTAAAATGAAATAAAAGAAACAAGATAAGTATTCGAAAATGAATTTTAGCCAAGTTTCTCTTATCTGACATGTACAGTAAGTACACGTACGCATTCCTTTCCAACAAGTCTCCCAATTTGTTTTCGTTTTTGTTGAAAAAGTAAATATATAAAATATAAGTACAAACTAAAAAATAAAGGCCCAATACACTATATAGAATATATGATATAAGAAAACAAACAAATTAAGAAATTAAGAAGACGAATTGAATAAGAAGCCACAATCGACTTGTTGCAATGACAAAAATAAACTTAGAAAATAAAAACCTAAAATCAAAGAAGAAAGAAAGAAGGCGGCAAGTCGATAACTCAAACAATAGAAAATAAAAACCTAAAAACCCAATCTTTCAAAACTCAGAAGTCCGAACAGTGCAACTCAGACAATGTTGATGATTTGCAAAGAAAAGGGGAAAATATGAACTTTTATTAACTACGATCTAAGCTCACGAGTCCGGGCGAATTCAAATGATCTCGTTTGAGTTTATCCATTTCTAGCCAAAATGCAAGTTGAAAAAAAACAACGCGACCAGAAATGATGGAATTGTTAAAACGTGCGATATCACTATTTAAATTGTGTTTTTGACAACCATGATAGTCCTCATATAAAATAAGAATATTAGTAATTTATTTTACAAGTTATATTCTGTGACATAGTGATTGTCTACTTTGCTTGATACCGTTGGTCACGGGTTCAAAATGCTAGTACCCTTCTCTTCCTCTTTCTCTTCCTCTTCCTAACTGAAACATACACACATATATTAGTAATTAATTTTCAATCAAGCCTAATAAATAATGGACAACAAGTACGTCAACACGTATTTGCATAATGTAGAGAGAGCCTCAATATAACAAATATCAATAGTATTTTATTACGCTCTTAAAAATGATGGACAAATGAAGAAATTACATAAATAGAGACAAAAAATCTAAGAGGTCTTGATTTGTTGTGTTAATATGTTTCTATTTTTAATTATATTTAAATTTAGTTAATCCAAAATTGAAATTAGATTTTGTAATTAATAAAAATTTGCATTTATATATGTATAGTTAAGGAAGAGAAAATGTGTAATAAATGGCAGAAGAATATAATTGAGGAGATAATTTTTTTTTGTTTGGTATTAGGTGCAAATTAGATCATTGTTTCAATATATAAGAAGAAAGTCATATCTAGTGTTTTTTCTTATTTGATCAGTCCCACATCGCTCAAAATCACAAGTATTCTCCCACCACCCATCTATAAATAGAGCTCTGCTTCTCTTCTCCCAACATATACTAATCCTTAGAAGAGCTAAATCTACCATATCTCAAGATTGAGCCTCTAACTCGTTTCGTGTTATCTCGCCTCAATAGGTAAGGCTTCTTTCTCTCTCGGTTTATTTTCTATATTTTTGTTTAATTCGTTTTATTTATTGTTTTTTATGTTTTGCTTCTATTTTCTTTCTAAGCTAAATCTTTTTATGCCTTTCTTGCTTTTTATTTAATTTTTGTTTTTTTAAGTTTAATAATTTAGGCAATATACATATTAATTTCTATAATTAGTAGTATAGGGTAACTTTCGTTCTGAGACTTTTTACGGTGTTTTACATTTTCACTATGAACCAAATAAACTTGGTCTGTCTATAATTTTAAAAATTAGTTTTTGAAAATAAGTCTTGTTCACTGTCTTCTAAATTTTTTCAAAAATAAAAAATTAATTTTATATTTTCTAAAAAAAATTACGATAAATCGAATTTCTTTTTCTTTGAAGCTATAACTAATATTTTTTTATCAACCATTAACCAAAATTTAAATTCAAGTGTATAACTTTAATTGCATTTAACTATAGCATCAATGATATGATCAAAAGCTACTACTACTAGTAGCTGGAGTGTCTATTAAAATTTATAAAAATTGATAAGGTAGAAATTCATTTAGTATATCAATATATGTTCATGATTGTTTGAGATGATGGCTTAACTACATGATTCCAATCTTAAGACTTATTGAAGATTGTGACGGTGTTAGTCTAATGTTAATTTGGCTAGCTTGATTTGATCACATTGGTTTATAATATATATCTTGTCTACCATTTACATTGTGTTTAATTTCTCCTTCAGCCACTCTCAGTTCTTGTTAAATTGTATTAATGTATGTATAATATTATATTACTTGCATCCTTTTACACAGGAAATCTTGCTTCTATGTTGTGACAAACAAACTTTCTGTTTAATGATGAGATTGAAACGATCATCAAGTAGTTATTTTGTCAAATTAATTTCGTTTATTAATATATAGTTCTTTTGTACGTTTATATTGAGTTGATGACTTGTAAGTATCATTTATCGTCATGAACGATGTTGTGTAAACAATGTGCAACAAACTCTTCAACTTCCACTTCAAATATTGAAATTGATGATATTATTATTATTATTATTATTATTATTATTATTATTATTATTATTATTTGCTAATATGAGGAATTCATATAAAGAAAATGCAGGAAATAAAGAGCATTAAGTCCTTAGGCTACCGAAGGCATGAAGGACTTAACTAGAACAGGTTCTGCTACAAGACGAGTACTTACACTAAAGTCATTTTGGGATTCTTATGAAATGTTTATGATAAGAAGGATTTCATTACTTAAAGCAACAACCTTCATTCAAACAACCTTAAAGATGCAACAACAAAACTCAAATACGGTACTCCTCTTCCTCCTTTTATATTCTTGTAATTTATTTTATCGTTATTCTAGCTAGAACATGTGTGATTGAACCCTTATTTGAAATATGATGTGTTATTGAAAACTTCTATCTATAATGGTTCACTCTCAATCACAAGGTTATAGTTACTTCACAAGTGAATGCACTCTCATTGTTCATTTTTTTCGATGTGAAGATTCTTTTGCTTTCATAACCACAACGTTAATTGCTCTTCAACTATGAGTTTGTTCTCAAACATTTTATTTATATGGGGAAGCACGTGATGGGAAAGTGAAGACACAACTCATCACCCACAATGGTACAAAAACTAGAATTTGTCTTCAAGAATTCACATGTACCTTACTTTTAACATGCCTTATTTACTATAACCGACATTCTTCAATAAGGTGAAGGATTTTGTTTTAATTGGTGATCGATTAAAGACATATTAAGCTCACATTTTAAAATTGTGCAAATATTTAATAAATTGTTCAAAATGGTAGATATGTGATAAGTTTATAAATTGCTTTTATTCAAGATGATCATATTTTAGAATATTGATGGTAAATAGACACACTCACACACACACATATATATATCAAACGTAACCATAAAATATTATAGGTCAAAACCCCAAATTAATTCTTTATGTATTGGACAGATTTGAAATTGATCCATTATTTCATTCATTGTGAATTAATCCTACATATTTTTATATATAATACTTCTTATCAATTACAGAAACCATATCGTTGATGGTGGTGGATGTCCCAAGCTTCATAATCTGTCGCACTAGGCATACATCGCGTTTTGGATTGCATTCTCAACTAGAGTTTGATCATTTTGAAGTTGTTTTACCTCTGTATGTTAGAATGTGATCTGATTTTGTAACACCCATGATTTTTTGAATGCACTGTAAAGTGAAAGAATTGTGTCCTATGGAAAAGCTTGTATTGTAATGGTTTTGTTCCGTCGGATGAAGAATTGCAAAGGACAAGGAGCATCATTGTTGGAGACTCTTATTCAACCAGAATGACAGATTCTTCTGTCATCATTCTTAGAAATAAAACTTAGTAAATGCCGAGTGATTTAGTAAATGCAATATTGAAATTGGATTTTGCAATTAATAAAATAGTATATTTATATATGTACAATTAAGAATGTCAAATTTTGTAATAAGTGTTGGAAGAATTGAGGAAACAATTGTTTCAATACATATCGAATGAATAAGAAGAAAGTCCAGTGAAGGATATTCAGAAATAATCATAATTACAATTTCTGTTTTCTGGGAATTGTTCTGATAGTTTATTTTGACATGTTGTAACAAGATTAAACCCTTATCTGAAATCTCATTTGTTATAGAAATCTCCAATATGAAATTTCTGATATATAATGGTGTTGACTCTCGATCACAACGTTAAGAGTATTACTTATACTATAAATGATCATTATTGTCATCTTTTCTAAAGTGAAGACTCTTTTGTTGTCATAACTACAACATAATTAATTTACCTTCAAATGAGTTTGTTGTCACATTTTTTTTAAAATATATAGGAAAGCACGTAATGAGAAATTAAAGTGATGACAGGACTCACCACTCACAATAGTACAAAATGTATACTAGAAACTATCTTCAATAATTTATTGCATGAACCTCGCTTTCAAATTACCTTGATCCATTGCAAATTGATCAGATTCTTGACATATGTGAAGGGTTTTGATTTATTTTCTGGCCAATCCAAGACATTCTAAGAGTCTCAAATGCGAGACAACAATATGATTGGCCCTTGTATTTTATTTGATTTTCTTGTTTTGTTTTTAATTTCTTGCATTCGAAGTCTGGTCTATCTAAACCTGCATGGATGAACCTGGTTTTGGCCGGAGGGCATTACCTGGTTCGATGAAGCAACTCTGGGTCAAAAGTCGCCTGCAAGTTAATGAATGCACAGGGGTTGCCCTGCGATTCACCTCCGATGCTTAAGTCAGTAAAAGCTTGAGAGCAATAATAAGTGTAGAATAGCAATAGTGCGTACCTTTTTCCAGTGTTTAGGACTTCCCTTTTATACTGGTTGAGGATAATCTGATAAGATCCAGATTTGTCTCGATATTTGATTGTGATCTTAACTAATTCGGCTGACCTGGCATAGATGTCAAGGGGAACCTTAACTGATCGTAATCTTAACTGATTTGGCAGTTAAGATTGTGTCAAAGACGTAACTAATGAGAGAGACGTGTGCCCATTAACTCCCACTTGACTCCTGATTGATGTGGTTACGTTTCCTTATACGTCTTTCACGTAGACGCCTAGATGTTGGCGTTCTCGACTGATGTAGGACCATTCGGCGCCCATGATCAGGTGACCTCCTTATTGGGCTTTGGACGCCAACGGTCCAAGTCCTTCTCGGCGTTGAAGGTTGTTGGGCCTACGCTCTTGGCTGTTGTAGGACCATTCGGCGTCCATGGTGTCCTTCGAGTCCCAAGTTTATTAGGCCTATTATCACTAGTCCCAACCAAAGGAGTGAAGCTCTGTCCCCATCAGTGGAGTCCCTACCAAGGGCGTTGTCGTTCTCATGCTGGTTGTTGGAGAGTTCTGGTCATCAGCACCACACGCTGTGCTCCAACCGGTGGGGCGTTATTCGTGTCGACGCCCTTTCAAGAGGTTTTGATCGTCATCAACGCCATCTAACCTTGTCTTTTCACATTCCTCGCTGACGTATAGCTGTCGCTTCGAGTCTGTGCGTCAGGGTTATCGTGGCCACGTGTCTCCACGTGATTCGCCCTTTTAATCATCATGATGGCAAATCGTGAACCGAGGGGGCGCATTTAATGCGGCGCTTCGATTTTCGTGAAAAGTTGGAAAAAACCGCCATTTCTCCTCTTCCTCCCCCTCACTTTGGCATTTTCAATTTCCAAACTTCTTCCTCCTCCGTATTTCCTCTGTATTTCCAGACCTTTCGACTTGGTTTGACTCCTTCGTCCTCTTACTGCTCTGTTGTTGCAACCGAGTGAGGTTATTGTCTGGTAAGTGATTCGACATTACCTTTCACCGTTCTTTTTTGGTTTTTCGGATTTGGATCAACATTACCCATTGTGTTCCTGGTGTTCTTCGCAGCGTTCGTCGAGTTCTTCGATCTTTGCTTCGTGAATTTCTGCCAATCCGTCATCATTCATGGATTTCGACAAATGTAAGTTTTCTCCCTTCAAAAACTTCTATTGCCTCTTGTTAGATTTTTCCTTTGCATTTTGGTTTGGGTCTGGTGATCAATCGCAACTTGCCAAGGGCTTTTTCCCCCCCTTTTTTTTGTTTGGTGGATGGAGGTACATTCTCCGAGAAGTGTACTGAACTGGTCCTGTTTCCACAGCTGCTGGAAACAAGATGGTTCCCGGGTCGTCAGCGACTGAGCCGTCATCGCCGACAAGGCTCGATTCTCCTACGGAAAGGGCTAGCGGTGACGCCGTGGACTCCTCTTCCTCAACATCCACAGAGATTCGCGAGATGTTGTCTCCGGACGAGGCGTCAGCAGGTGAGGAACGTTCAATGCTCCAAGATGCAGCCCCTGCATGGGCGTCTATAGGAGATGGTAACCCGCAGCAGACAATCTGCGGAGAGGAGGTCGATTTCCTGGCTTACCCGGACTGGTTTCTTTCCTCTAATAAGGGTCTGGCCAAAGTTCCTTGGGTCAAAGGCGCTGTCGAGACCATGCCTTGTGGTCCTGATAGGGCCGAAGTGATGAGGAATGCACGTCCCGTCGTCGACTGGCGTCGCCAGAACTTTGACGAGAAAGTGCAACTTCCATACCTGGACCAAACTAATGATGCCATTAAAGAATTCTGATGTTGGCTCCATGATGACGAGCTCCTTCAAGAACTTAACGAAGAGTTAATAGTTAATTCGCCCCGTCGGCGGTCTTCTGGGTGTCGTATCTCGACAGTTAGTCATTTGAGAGATGGTCCTGATATGCTCTATACTGATGGTAGGGGATTCTTGATTTGCGAGCATGTCCTCCGGAGTTGTGACATTGAGATGCCTTTTAACCCGGCAGTTTTGGATCTGGTGGCGATCATGAACATCGCCCCATTCAAGTGAGTGCCAATGGTTGGCGCATTCTTCTCGGCTTCGTCGCCAAATGCAAAAGGGACGGTGTGCGCGCAACGACGCGATTATTTCTCTTCTTTTTCTATCCACGGTGGGTGGATAACTTGTTCATTTCCTACTATCGGCGCCCTGGGCGCCCCTTGATTCTTGATCATGCTGTCAGCAATCCGAAGGCGTGGCAGTACAAATTCTTCTATATTGAGGGGTCTGGGTCTAGGCGTCCTTTCTGGGTTCGTTCATCCGACGAGCGCGCCATGTTTCCTTTGTCTTGGAGGAGACCACGACTTGGTCCGTTTGAGTGTAATTGGAGGGACCTGACCGTGGATGAGCGCTTGGGGGCCCTGCGGTTGATCACCACAGACCCTCTTGACCCTAAGCGTTGTATGTTACTATTACTTCCTTTATAAGTTTTTTTTTATATCGTGTCTCACTAACACTTGCTTTGTTTTGTTTCAGTGCTCGAGGCAAATGCAGCTGACGTCATAGGAAGTCGGCGTGCTCAAGCCGACAAGGGTAAAGGGAAAGCGGTGGCTGTTCCTAAGAAGACATCATCCGCCGCCGCCGCTGCTGCTGCTGCTATGAGGAAGCCCGGGGGGGTTGTTATCCGAGAGCCTTCGGCGGCTTCGCGACCTCCATCCCAATCCTCCAAGGGGAAAGAGAGTACTGTTACCGCCAAGGACGGAGAGCCTCCGAAGAAACGCCAACGCCCCACCATAGAAGTCCCTCAAATTCCAGCGGCTCCAGAGGCTGATGGCTTCAACGCTCTGGAGTTTCTTTCCAAGTCCCTATCAGAAGCGGGTTCGGTGAAACGGGATGACCTGGCTCGGGCGTCCACGGAAAATACTCAGGACCCATCTGAGGAAGCGGCTAGATTTCTTCTGGCCACGGGAATGCGATTGCTAGCCAACAGCGTCTCTCGAAAGGACCTTCTGTCCGAACGAGATGCTGCACGTGACGACGCCAGGAGAGCGCGTCAAGAGAACATTGAGCTGAAGGACGAGCTCAATGTGACAAAGGCGTCCCAAGAATCTCTTCAGGGCGATTACGACCAAAGGGGCAATCGGTTGCAAGAAGTCACAGACTTGAACAATCAACTGAGTGTAAAAGTGGCGTCCTTGGAGGACGAATTGCGGCAGGAGAAAGAAAATTTTCAGGCTCTGAGTTCTTTGGCTCTGCGTCAGGTAAAGTGGCGGGGATCGCGCTATAACTACATAGGCTTCAAGAATGCCATAGCGCAATTAAGGCTTCGTAACCCCAATCTCAACATCGAGGGGATTTGTCCCAACAAAGTCGTGGAAGGGAGGCTTATCCGGGATCCGTTCCGCAGTGATCCCATGGTGAGGATGCCCCGTATGCCGGACAACTTCGATAAGGATGGGTATGAGTCCCAGGGTGACGAGGATTTCCCATGGTTTCCCAACGTGGAGGTTCCTTTTCCAGGGGAGTCGGTCTCTACTGAGGTGGCGCCTCCGTCTGATGCAGGCGCTGGTGCAAGCGGCGCTGTTGCTCGTGAAGCGGATGGGAACGCCGAGGGGGCTCAAAGCGTTACTACTACCGAGGATCCCCCTTCTGCTGTTTAGGCCTGCGTGCCCTTGTTGACTTGGTTGGGCCTGCGTGCCCCTTTAGAAATTTTTCTTAGTTTTGTTACGGCTTAGACGCCGTTTTGAACCGTGTGATTATTATTGGCCTATTGTGCCACTTTTTGAATGCTTGGGCATTGGCGCCCTCTATATGCTTGTTTTATACCTGATTTACTTTGATTGTTCCCGCTTAGTGTGTTTTTAACTTGCATGTTTTTCGATTCGATCGTTATGTTTGTTTTGCACCTTAAGGTGCTGCCTCGCGATGGGCACGCTTCGAGCGTTTTGCGTATCATACGCTAAGTTTTGACTAGTCATCCAAGGGAGGGTCGGTTCGCATGGTAGTGAGTGCCATACTCACAAGGCTCCTTCGAGGGCCTTTTCGTTGCTGTTCCGAGGGCGTCCCCTCGAGCAGCGCCAACTTCATTATTTGTTGGAAAGAAGAAAATATTCTTTATTGATGTGAAATCAGAGTACAGTTGGCGTCATCGCCTTATTTAGTTAATGCTATAACTATTCCAAAATTTGCCCGTTTAAGGAAAATAAAACTTGAGCTTTGCCATGTTCCAGGCGTTCGGAAGTGGTTTTCCTTCGGGCGTTTCCAATCTGAAGGCGTTCTCGGGAAGGACTTCCACGACCCTGTAAGGGCCTTCCCAGTTTGGCCCTAGTTTGCCATGTCTAGGGTCCTTTCTGTTGTTCTCGACCGTTCTGAGCACCAGATCTCCTGTTTTGAGAGTTCTGGGTTTTATTTTGGAATCATGGTATCTTTTAACCATTTGGTTGTAGGCAGCTTGTCTGATGGCTGCGACTTCCCTTCTTTCCTCTAAGCCATCCAAGGCTTGGAGCCTGGAGCTGGCGTCATTGGTATTTGGATAATTGATTATCCTCTCAGTCGGGACGTTTACTTCGGCGGGTATGACTGCTTCATGTCCGTATGCTAAGGCGAAAGGTGTTTCCCTTGTAGCAGTTTGTTCCGTGGTCCTGTATGACCATAGGACTGAGGGGAGCTCATCAACCCATCTTCCCTTGGCTGACTCCAGTCTTCTCTTGATTCCTTGTATGATGATCCTGTTGGCTAACTCAACTTGGCCGTTCGTGGCTGGGTGTTCTACCGAAGTGGTTTTATGATGAATTTTCCAAGCTTTGCAAAAATCCTGGAACTTCCTGCTCGTGAATTGGGCGCCATTGTCAGATATTAGAGTGTTGGGGACTCCAAATCTGGTAATGACGTTTTGCCATAGGAATTTTTCCATGGCTTCCGAAGTTATGGACGCCACTGCCTTGGCTTCTACCCACTTCGTAAAGTAGTCAACGGCGACTATGAGAAACTTTTTCTGATAGGCCGTTGTTGGGAATGGTCCTGCAATGTCGATTCCCCAAAAGTCAAACGGCCAAGGAGAGGTGATGGCGCTCATGGGGGTTGCATGTGTGTGAATCATATTGGCATATTTCTGGCATTTCTCGCATGACCGCACAACGCCTTCTGCGTCCTGTAGAAGCGTGGGCCAGTAGTAGCCTGCCCTCTGGATTTTTCTTCGCATTGCCATTGGACCTTGGTGGCTTGCACACAATCCCTCGTGGATTTCAGTCAAGACTCTGGTAACCTCTTCACCCGCTATACACTTGGCTCCTGGGTGGCTGAAGTTTTTCCTGTACAATGTTCCTTGTCTGACAAAGTATCTGCCAGATCTTCTTGTGACTTTTCTTGCCTCGTTTTTGTCTGAAGGAAGGGAGCCTTTATCCAAGTAATTGAATATTGGCGTCCTCCAATCGACGACTTCTTCCATGGGAAGAATGTCTTGTTCTAGTATCGAGGGCTCCCTCAGGGTTGTTTTGATGACGGAATTCCTTCCTCCTTTGTTTGGCCTAGATGCCAACTTGGCGAGCTCGTCGGCTCGGGCGTTCTCGCTTCGTGGGATGTGGTTAAAGGTGGCCTTTATCTCTGACCCTTCTATGATCTTTTTTGCTTTTTCGACGTATTGGACCATGGTCGAGTCTTTGGTCTCGTATTCTCCATTCATCTGCTGTACCACCAACTGGGAGTCTGCGAAGATGTCTAATCTTTTGGCGCCTATGTCGGCTGCCAACTTTAGGGCAGCGATCAACGCCTCGTACTCCGCCTGGTTGTTGGTGATTGGATATTCAATTTCGATCGATTGTTCGATGATGGAGCCGTCTGGGGCTCGCATTACCACTCCTGCTCCGCGTTGCGAGTTTGACGCGGCGCCATCGATGTGCACGCTCCAAGTCCAATTTTGGGCGTCGTCTGGTCCGGTCATTTCTGCTATGAAGTCTGCTAATGCTTGCCCCTTAATGGCCCTTCTCGGCTCGTAGGCGATCCCATACTCTGAGATTTCTACGGACCATATTGACATTCTTCCAGCAATATCTGGTTGCTCGATCATTTGCTTGAGGGGTCTATCCGTTATGACGATTATCTGGTATTGCTGGTAGTAGTGTCTCAGCTTCCTGGTTGAGTGAAGTAATGAAAATGTCAGCTTCTCTAGGCGGTGATACCTTTTTTCGGCTCCTGTGAGCGTTTTGCTTGTGAAGTAGATGGGTTTCTGCTCATCCCCATCTTCGAGTACCAAGGCCGAACTGATAGCGTCGTCCGTGGACGCCAAGTAGACGTAGATTGGCTTATCCTTAACTGGAATTACCAAGATTGGCGGTGACGCCAGATACGCTTTTAGCCTTTGGAAGGCTTCCTCGCATTCCTTGGTCCATTTGAATTTTTTGTTTGGTTTTAATGTTCGAAAGAAAGGTAAGCATTTGTCAGCTGACCTGAATGTAAAGGAGACCATTAATGAGTAATGCTCGTTTTATTGATAGAAGTTATGCATCGAAAAGACGGCTTACATAGAATTTAAATAGTGTTCTTGAAAAGATAAAGACTAGACATAAGTAAACTTAAAAACAAGAATTAAAGACATGTTTGAAACGAAAGAAGCCATCAAGGCTTTGTCAAAAGAAAGTAGTTGTAAAGCTTTATTGTTGGGGTGGCGGTAGGCGCCTTCTACCTCGACAGGAACCTATGGAGTGCCGCTAGCCTGCCGTTGAGGCGTTCGACCTCCTTAATTGACCTAGGAGAGTGCATCTCCAGGATAGCTCTGCACTGGTCCGGGTTTGCTTCGATTCCTCTGTTGGTGAGCATGAACCCGAGGAATTTTCCTCCGTTTACACCGAAGGCGCACTTTGAGGGGTTCAGCTTCATCTGGTACTTGCGTAGTTGGTTGAAGATCTCCTTCAAATCTTCGGTGTGCTTACCCCCTTCTTTCGTCTTCACCACCATGTCATCGACGTAGACTTCCAGATTCTTTCCAATGTAATCTCTAAAGAAGAGATCCATCATCCTTTGATAGGTGGCGCCCGCATTCTTCAGTCCGAAAGGCATCACCGTGTAGCAGTACGTGCCCATCTCCGTTATGAACGCCGTTTTCTCGGCGTCCTCAGGGTTCATCTTTATCTGATTATATCCGCTGAAGGCGTCTAGGAAGCTCATCGTTTGATGACCACAAGTCCCATCCACAAGTTTGTCGATATTGGGCAGTGGGTAGTGATCTTTTGGGCACGCCTTGTTGAGGTCAGTGAAGTCCACACACATCCTCCACTTGCCGTTGGATTTTTTGACCAGTACCACGTTAGAGAGCCATTCAGGGTACTTGGCTTCCCTGATAAATCCTGCGGTCAGTAGTTTGCCAACTTCTTCTCGGATAGCCGTCTGGCGCTCATGGCCAAAGAGGCGTTTTCGTTGGATCACTCCTCTTCTGCCATCAGTGTTCAGGCTATGGCAAATGAGCTCCGGGTCAATTCCTGGCATGTCTGCAGGACACCAGGCGAAGACGTCCGAGGACTCCTTTAAGAGTTGGATAAGTTCGGACTTTTCTTCTTCACGAAGGAGCATGTTGATCTGTACTGTTTTCTCGGCGTCTTCGCCTAGCTGTACAACCTGCAAATCTCCCGTTGGCTTGGGTCTCTGATTCGAGATTTCATCCCTGAAGTCTTCTGTTTCATCATTCGAAACCTCAAGCTTCCCTTCATTTGGGGCGTTATCAGCCGAGGTGTTCGCCCGTGTTTTCCTCTTTCTTTCTTCTTCATTGATTTTCGCCAGACTCATTGCATAACATTGGCTGGCTGTCCTCTGGTACGCTCTCACTTGACCCACTCCTTGTGGCGTTGGAAATTTCATGCGAAGGTGGGCAGTGGATATTACCGCTCTCATCTTGTTCAGGGAGGGGCGTCCGAGAAGGACATTTCATGCCGAGGGCGCCTGGACCACCAAGAATTCCACCATAACACTCGTCACCCTTGGCTTTTCTCCCACGGTGAGTCGTAAGTCAACACTTCCAAGGGCTGGTATCTGATCCCCTGTGAATCCTATAAGGCGTCCGTAGTGTTCCTTGAGGTCTGACCTTGGAACGCCCAGCTGATCGAAGCATGACTTGTAAATGATATCAGCGGACGAGCCTTGATCCACCATGATCCTTTCTACCGTAAAGGTACCAATTCGTGCTGTGATCACCATGGGGTCATCGTAATCCTGGTTCACCTCCCACAATTCATCGTCAGTGAAGGTTATGGGTTCAACCCATCTTTCGTCTTTGGATGCTTCTTTATAGTCAATCCTTAGTATGGATCGATTCACCTTTCTTTTCTTATGTGGTGTTTTGGCGCCACCTTTTTCTATACCGCCTGAGATGGTGTGGATGATCCCAGTTGGTTTGTCGTCTCTTGGCGGTGTGCGCCGATCTCGTTTCTTTTCCTCGCCATCAGCGCCTCCACCTCTTGGCTTCTTCTGCTCGCGAGTGTTTTTGTCCTCTCTAGGCCTCTTACTCCCATCTTTTTTAATGATCCTGGATGGGAGGCGTCCCAATCTGATCAGGTTCTCGATTTCGTCCTTCAAGACGATGCATTCATCCGTGGTATGTCCCTCTGTTCTGTGATACCTACAATACTTGCTGGTATCCACGTTTCGCCCTGCTCTCCTAGGGCGGTCTGGGAGTCTTGGTAGCAGATCTGTGTTGCAGATTTCTCGGAAGATCTCCGATTGGGCCACAGCGAGAACAGTGTAGACAGCATGCCTTCCCCTGGGTGGGGATCGTGGACGCCGGGAGTAGTCCCTACCCTTTGGTGCTTGGGCGCCACCAGCCTTCTCCGAGTTCTTGTTGTATGGCTTTCTAGTGTCTGGTTCAATTCTCGCGGAGCGATCACGTTGGGTTTTGTCTAGATCTTCTTTTGTTATGAACTCCTCAACCATTGAGAGGAGCTCACCGACAGATCTGGGCGCCTTGTGCGTAAGCTCCTTATGCGCATGGCCTGGCCTGATTCCCGCCAGGAATGAGTACACTGCGATTTTGTCGACCACTTCTTTGATACTTAGCAAAGTCTTGTTGAACTTTGCCAAGTAGTCTCGCAGCGATTTTCCCTTGTTCTGTCTGATGTCGGTCAAGACCGCCATCGGTTGCTTATACACTTTGTTGGTGGCGAATCGTTTCTTAAACATATTCTCCAGGTCCTTAAAACAATGTACCGAGCCCGCTGGGAGTTTGGAGAACCAATCCAGAGCTGGTCCTTCCAAAGTTATAGGAAACAGCTTGCACCTCTGAGGATCTCCTAGGTTGGAGATATTCATGGCGGCCTTGAAGCTGAGTAAATGATCCTCTGGGTCCTTTTCCCCTGTATAAGGCGTCAGCTTCATGGGCATTTTGTAGTTCCTGTCCAGTTCAACAGCTTGCACATGAGGGGCAAAGATTCCCTCTGCCAATGGGGGCGTTCTCGTCGGTAGCGCCGAATTGGTTGGAGGCACCGATTCTGGCGCTGGTGCTTGGACGTTCATGGGTTGGTATATTCCAGTAGATCCTCCATAGACGCCATATCCGGGGTAGTATTGAGGATAATACCCCTGTGGGTAATAATAGCCCTGAGGTGGATAAGAGTAGGCGCCTACCCAAGTTTGTTGCTGGGTGGGCTGAGTGGTTTGACTAGGAGCCTGCTGTTGAGCTACCACCTGGGTAGGTGGTGGGTTGTTCATGGGAGCCTGCTGTTCTTGGTTTCCTGGGTTTCCTTCTGGAGGTATGGGCTCTGGGTCAGCTTCTTCAGCAACTTGCTTTCCCTTGCCCATAACTAGATCACGGATGTCCATGCGCAGTGCCTCCATCTCTATGCGCATGTCAGCCTTGAGTGCAGCAATCCTGTCTTCTGCTGTTATGGTGATTTGCCCCCCAGATGCTGGGTTGGGCAGCGCAGGAGCTTCCCGGATAGTAGGAAATCCTGGAGGAGGAGCGAGCGTCGAATCCTGCGCGGATCGAGCTACTGAGCCTCCTGAAGTGTGTTGATCAGCCTCTTGCGCCTCCTGAGTGGATGTCATCTTTCTTTCTGGTTCGATGAAGCACACAGGTTAGATAAAACAAAAATATAGAAAAAAATTATGTGATTCAACCTGATCGTTCGTACACCGAAAGAAAAAATATAAACTAAGATCAACACTTTAATAACAAATTTAATCTGGACTTTGAATGAAAAGTCCCCACAGACGGCGCCAGTGATGAACCTGGTTTTGGCCGGAGGGCATTACCTGGTTCGATGAAGCAACTCTGGGTCAAAAGTCGCCTGCAAGTTAATGAATGCACAGGGGTTGCCGTGCGATTCACCTCCGATGCTTAAGTCAGTAAAAGCTTGAGAGCAATAATATGTGTAAAATAGCAATAGTGCGTACCTTTTTCCAGTGTTTAGGACTTCCCTTTTATACTGGTTGAGGATAATCTGATAGGATCCAGATTTGGCTCAATATCTGATTGTGATCTTAACTAATTCGGCTGACCTGGCATAGATGTCAAAGGAAACCTTAACTGACCGTAATCTTAACTGATTTGGCAGTTAAGATTGTGTCAAAGACGTAACTGATGAGAGAGACGTGTGCCTATAAACTTCTATTTGATTCCTGATTGCTGTGGAGACGTTCCCTTACACGTCTTTGCGTAGACGCCTAGCTATTGGCGTCCTTGCCTGACGCAGGATATTTCGGCGTCCATGATGGGGTGATCCCCTTATTGGGCTTTGGGCGCCAACGGTCCAAGCCCTTTGGCCTTTAAGGTTATTGGGCCTATTATCACGCTCTTGGTTGATGTGGGACCATTAGGCGTCCTCGATCAGGTAATCCCTTTAAGTGGGCCTTGACCGCCACTGGTCCGAGTCCTTCGAGTCTCAAGTTCATTAGGCCTATTATCACCACATATAAAATAATATAAGAAATAAATGAGTAAACTAGCTTGTTGGTCCTTAAATTTTGCAGGCGCTTGTAGATTGATTCTCAATTTTGCAAAGTTACAACCAGGTCCTCGAATTTTGTTGACTCGTTGCCTGTTGGTCCCTTTGTTTGGTGTTCTAAAAATGTTAATGTGTATCGTTAGAAGGCTGATGTGGACCGTTAAGTGCTGACGTGGCACGTTAATTGCCACGTGAGCCCCCAAAATATATTATTTTTTTAAAAAAACCACTTCAGCCACGTCACACCAATAATTCAGGAACAAAATTGTCCAAAATTTTTAACGCAATACCTTAATTCGAGGATCAAATTGTCTGGACAAATACTGCATATCCTTCCCCTCAAGCTAAATCTATCCCTAATTTCTTATATAAATTCCAATTAATATAAATTAATAAAAGGCATTCTGACTCTGAGCAAACAAACATGATTTAAAAATAATTTCATGAAACACATTAACTTTGGCATATGACTATAGATGAAGAAAGGTTCACAAAACTTGAAAGTCAAAACAACTGCATGCTTCAATACAACAAAAGATTTGAAGGTAAGCATTTACATCATTTTGCAAACTAATTGGCACTGACTTAGCCTTTAACTGCTTCCATTTCTTGGATACAAAGCAAGTCATACTATCAGGGATTATGTCAAAGAAAATAACAAATGACAACATACAGTTACAATCAAATACCTTGAATAAAATGTCTCCAATTCATATCAATCAATATCTTTTTTATTTAACTGTAAAATTGAAAAGTTTCATCATGAGAATTCATATGGAGGCATCAATTAAAATCGCCAACGCAACACCCACACACACCGGCAGTGCTTAGCTGGCAAAAGAAAATAATACCCTTCCAATACTTGTACTTTTTATTCTATTTTTACTTTTTTTGGATAAAAAAAATTAGGAGATAGATGAAAAACAAAATTTATGAACTAGTAGTTTGCAATGAGCATTAGATTTACAGGGTATGGAAGATAACACTTTAAGTACTGTAAACATGCCAAAAACACCCAGGTATTTGGATAAGATTTTAGGACATGTTTAAACAACATATATATATATATAGCAACCTAAGCATATCCAAAACATGTATAAATGCTCATCCACCTAAATCATATTTTTAGGCATGAAAAACAACACTTATAACAGGCTTAACGTATCCAAAACATATCTTAATGCTCAGCAATCTAAATCAGATTATTGTACACTTCAAAATCTAAGTACCCTTTGATTTTGTTACAACTGAATGAAAATGGTTTTCTTTATCCATTGTCTACTACTTATGTACCAAATAATGCATTGCATTATGACGTAGCTGTTGGAGATTATGGAGCAAACGCAGCGGAAAAGGTAAAAATAAAAATTTTATAATTTCCTCCACAGGATCCACTAATTGTGTTTATACCAGTGAGATAAGATGTTTACCTAAATCAAACGGATGCTTGAATGATTGCAATTCCAAGAAGTCCATAGACTCGTGTCCTTCCTCTGCCAGTGATCCACACGAACAGTTTGGCAGATACTCAGGTGCTAGCCTCCAATCCCTTCTCCAAGAGATTATGGGAACCAATCTACAAATCTTGAAATTTCAAGAACACTTCTTGAAAAATCCAAGAACCAAGTGGCGCACAATTTCAAGATCACTTCTTGAAAAACCAAGAATCAAAGTGGCACACTAGTATGAAATTTTTCCTCAAAAATTCCTCACCAAAATTCAAGAGATGAGCACACTACCAAGAACGACTTTCTTGGCCACACTTACTCTAGGTTTTTCACCTCCCTCTACTCTCACACAAGTGGCGCCCTTTAAACCCTAAGTTTAGGGTTAGTTCGAAAAACTTTCTTCCTCCTCTTAGGATATGCGACTTGCTTGTGCTTTTAAAGAGTCTCCATTCCTCAAATTAGGGAATCACAAAATCTTGATTATAAGATTACATTAATATTATAATTCAAGATTAAGAGGCAATCTCAATTTAAATTTCAAGATCATATCTTGAAAACTAAATCTAGAATGCACACTTCCCATTGGTTGGAATGAGTCAAGAGGATTTGAATTCTTAATTAAAATATTACATTAATATCTTAACCTAAAATTCAAAATGAATTCTTGAAATTCAAAATGCAAGATCAAATCTTGCATTTGAATCTCCAAGATTTCGCCCCCCTCTTGCTTGTTTTATTGGAATTTAATAAATAAGATAACAATCCTAACTCTTAGGAAGTTATAACCAACTTATTAATTTCCTTAACAAATTGAATTAAAATATTACTCTGATATCTTTATTCAAATTTAAATCTTGAATTCAAATTAACAAAATCATATTTCATTAATTAAATTCAAGAGTGAGGCGCCACCTCATCTTACTCTTCGATATTAGAGAATTTAATAAATCAATAATCCCCTAACTCTTAGGAGACTTAGTCAATTCATTATCCCTAATATTCTAAAGGAGAATTCAATTGTAAATAGATTAATCAAATTAACTATTTAACAATTAATATATTTAAACTTTCTAACAAATTTAAATATTACAAATGTAGATTTTATTTAAGACAAGACTTCATGTCCTAAGACATTCAACTATGTCTTAAATCGTGTCACTAAAGTGACTCACGAATTAACCCTAATTTGTGTCCCATTACAGTATCTTGATCCTGCTCATGTGTGACCCAGCAGGCCTCATGTGAAATTGGCAGCAAGCCATCTCTATGACTCACAAGTTGAGAGCGGACTCTAGCAAGCCATCACGACTACCCAAAACACGTGAGTTATCGTGTTAACATCAACGACTTAACCTTAGTACCACCTTGTCATAATCCCTATTGTCACACGATATTTTGGTCATGGATAAGTCATGGGAAAGACATCCGTGTAATCCAAACCATAACTTTCTCGATTCCTTGAGTTAGTCCCATTACCCTGTGTGGCCACACATTCCTTGGACAAACTCATCGAGGGGCCTAGTCAAATATCTCTCAACTTAATGAGGGACAAAATTCCTTATTGGTCAACCACATTCCTCAGCACGGCAAACAACTAAACCTATACCTAGCCTGTATGGCTACCCTGTTACGGGCAACGTTGGAATAGGTCAAAGTTCAGCATCTACAACGCTGGAATAATGAAGACCTCAGGTCTAAGGGCATTGTGACAGGTGTACAGGAGAGACTAGCTCATGACTAAACCCCATGCAGGACTCTCTGGGTCGGTCCAGCAACTTGTAACCCATTACATAATCGCACCATGACTCTCGAGAAGCATCACATGCGTGTATCTCTATACACCGAAGTCATGCTGGTCTTAGTTCATTCACGTTCCCACGTGAATAATCGACCAGGGACAGTTTAGAATAATTATCACATAATTAATCAAGGATTGTTATCATAGTAAACATGCTAATAATATGATAACGACATAATTTATCATTCATAAATCAGTCAAACAATATGTTCATACATATAAAATGATTGGCCCTAGGGCACAATCTCCATGAAACTCCCACTTGCACTAGGTACAATCATTAATCAAACTGTTCCTACACTAGGTACATTGATCAATGTGTCTAATCCCCATCGACGTTACATGACGTTCATGTATGACCCGTGCAAGAGGTTTCGTAAGAGGATCGGCAACATTATCCTCGCCTGCTACTTTACATATCTTGACATCACCTCTGCCAATCATCTCTCTAACAAGGTGATAACGTCTGAGTATATGTTTGGTCCTTTGGTGGTACCGGGGCTCCTTGGCTTGTGCAATAGCACCGCTATTGTCACAATACAAGGTTATAGGATCAGTAATAGTCGGAACCACACCAAGATCAGTAATGAACTTCCTAATCCATACAGCCTCCTTCGCTGCATCTGATGCTGCTATATACTCAGCCTCCGTTGTAGAATCAGCAATCGTGCTCTGCTTGGAACTTTTCCAACTCATGCTGGCACCGTTCAGGAGAAACACGTATCCAGACTGCGATTTAAAATCATCTTGGTGTTGGGAAATCCCCAGGGAAACACGCAGCGGAAGAAACATAAAATAAAAAAAAACTTGCGCCCCCGAGGAAAACCCACCCTGAGATCCGCTAGCTGAATTTAAAACCAGATACGAAAAGTGTTATACCTCAGGCTTTCAATCGGATTGGTGATACTGGTGAGTCTAGAAGTCCGTCTCCACGTCCTTCCTCTACCGGTGATCCACACGAACAGTTTCCCGAACACGAGGTGCTAGCCTCCACGCCTCTTTCTCCAAAGAGACTCGGGATCCAATCTACAGTTTGTGAATTCAGGAACTCTTTCTCTGAACTCCAGGTGGATGGCGCCACAGAGCAACAATCAGCAACAAAACTCCTTTTGTTCTATTGTTCTCTACAAACCCTTAGAACCCACAACTTTCGATAACTCTTCTAACTCCTTAGAAGAAAATCGACTTCTCTCTCTAGGAAGGTGGGTGTCGAAATTTTCTCTCTCTACAAGGAGGAATTCGACTTCTCTCTTTTTGGTGAGCTAGGGTTTCACAATGTGCATGACATGACTTGTTTTTGGGGCTAGGCGACTTGCAGACCTTATATTTACTAAAATTACACTAATTTTATAAATATAAAATCCATGATATTCTATAATATCATTAATTTAGGCTTTGAATATCTAATTAAAATATTCCTAGAATATCTTAATTCAAATTCAAATAACCAACTTAGAGAATCAAATGGGAGATCAAATCTCCCCAATGGGACCCACTAAGATAGGCGCCTAGTTGCTCCATTTATTGGGAATTTTATAAATCAAAAATAACTCCTAAAATTAGGGAGTCATAACAAACTTATTTTAGCCCAAGGTTTTTGAATTAAAATATTACAATAATATCTCTAATTCAAATTTTGAATTCTGAATTTAGTTTCATTATTGAATTAAAATATTACCCCAATATCTTAATTCAAATCTAGAATCTCAAATTCAAATTCAAAT